>JAOWBW010001440.1:0-69126 GCA_026119855.1 Campanula takesimana
ACCCGTTAAGTATATAACGGCCGTTAGGAAAGTAGGTTGATTTGGTTAATTTTACAATAGTACGCATGTCAATTGGTAGTTTAAATAGTACGGAGTCAAATTAATGGTTAAGCATAGTACGCGGTCATTTTGGTCGTTTCCCTCATTTACACTTACACATTCAAACAAGACAACTGCTTACATAATAAATTACTTATCCTAAAAAAAAAAACGAGGTGTTTTATTCTCCAAGACACCCCCAAAAGCTCAGATTTCCTTCTCTACAATCGGTGAATTTCCTTAACCCTAATTCTTAAAAAAAATAATAACTCAATTTGATGTTTTTTTTTTTTCTTCAATTCAAGTATGGATCTTTCTTGTTCTTGGTTGCATTATTATTGATGTTTTAATCGGACGTAACTTAGCTTAATATCCATGATTCAGATTATAAAGACTTCAATTGTTGATACTCGTTGTTTCCATATTGTTAAATTGCTTGGTGTAGTGTGTGTGTGTGTGTTTCTGGAATTGAAGTTTTTTTTTTTTTTTTGACAGGTGAAGATTGAATTTTTGAGGTGCTGCAGTTTGCAAAGGGGTAGTAAAAATGGTATGTCATCATGATCACGTTTTGATTTTAATTTGAAATTTTACAGTTCTGAGATATGGTTGCTAACCATTTACCAACTTGTTAATTTAGTGGCATTGTCTTTCCTTTTTCTAGTGAAAGGAAATTGTCTACTGGCCTAAAAGATAAAAGTAGGCTCCAAATTTTTTTATTTGTATGAAAATAATCGTTGAAGTGAATTTGAGGATAATTTTAGAAACAGGACTTCTATTTTTGTGAGTACTATGTTCTTGGAATGGAGTAACTAGACAGCTTTGGTTTTTGTGCCTTACCCTTTGTGTACACTCTGTCGTATGTGAATTGTTTCTGTTTAGAGTCAAATCATTATGAAACCTTTGTCGTGTCCTTGAAGGCGGATGGTTTATAACTGCTTACCGAGAGTATATAACTTCTGCAAACTGCCAAAATTGAACACTGTGGAATACGTGACTAGTATTTTTAAGGCTCATAACCTTCTTAGAAAGGAAAGTGGGATATTTTTGAGTGGAACGGGGGTGGTATTAGTATTCTCACTTTTCTCTTCAAGGTGGGCTTTTTTTTTTTTTTACTTTTTGTTCTTTCAAGGGTCGATAATGTTATTAGTTCTTACTATAATTGTCATTGAGCTGATTGCATTATTTAAAGTCTACATGTACATAATTATGGCGTGCCACCAAATGCCGTTATTTTTAACTGAATTAGTCCCGTTTCACTAAATTTTCTGTTTAAGGAATTTTATGAAGCTAATACTACCAGTTATATGAAACTAATGATATCAGATGCGACAAGCCGCACCCAATGTGGTGTCCGCCACAACCGCCCTGTTCCACTAGAAGAATTTGGCTCTTGACTTCAGTTATTTTAGATAAGCCAAGTTCAAAATGGTAAAATTGCTTCTATTGCGTATCTTTTGGCATTGCATAAATTTGTCTAGACTCTGGAGCCAAGGGTTGAGCTAAGGCTCAACTGATTTGATTGAGTATACTCGCTCCGTCCCAACAAAGTACCCATTTGCTTTTAGGAACGTGAATTAAGGAATATGTTGGAAATGTAGGTGCTGTGAGTGAGAAGGAGAGAGAAATGGGGTAGGGAATAGTAAGTGGATAACTGTTGAGTGGGAAGGAGAGAGAAAATTGAGTATATATTTTCCTTTTTGGGATAATGGTACTTTCCAATGGGACATCCAAAATGGCAAAATAGATACTTTTTTGTTTTGGGACAGAGGGATTATGTGTTTCTCCAGTTCTGTACTATCTCTGTCTCTGATTGTAAATAAAGTAGTCTGCTATCTAACTGTAGATGAAGTCGTACTTGAGCTCTATTAAATTCTCCCTTTTTCGGCACTAAACTTTTTAATGTAAATTTTTATATTTGCAAATTATTGGCGATGATGATCGACTGAGCATCATCATTCTTCTACTATAATATTTTGATATGCTCTGAGGTTTGCAAGTATCGAAAGATGCCTTAGAAAGTGAGGAATAAATCTATCGCTCTCCGAAAATCTAACATTGATGTAATATTGCTGTAAAGAGATGTAACATTGATGTTGGAAAAAGCAAGGAAGCTTGTTCTACGAGAATACTGGGCTAGGGTGGTGAAAAATTCGAAAGGGTGAGCAAAAAAACAGTTGCTGGTCATAGGGATAAGTGTCGTTCAATGTCTAGACTACTACAAAGGCTTGAAATTTAACTCTTTTAACTAGGGGGTTTAGGTCTGTTAATATAGGACTGCTTAAATGTAACATTACCAAGTGATTAGTGATGTTGAAAAGATATTCTTAAATGGTTCCAATATCTCTTTCGTGGTTCTCACCAATTACTGGGATTGAGAATGTAGATGTTTACTAAAGAGTAAAGATTCAAACTGGGTTTTGAATCGGGTGCCATGTGGAAAAACCTAGTGAATTGAATCAAGTGTTGGATTTATATTAATTCCTCTAGTTTGTTCCTGGTCAGATCCTTAGATATTTAAAACCCGCTACAGATTTTAAAAAATGGCTGCCCGGTGCACAAAGCATCCCCGCGCAGGTTGGGTCCGGGGAAGGATCCCCAATATAAGGGTGAAATGTAGGCAAACTTTATCTTGCATGAATGCAAGAGGCTTCTTCCAGGTGACCTCAATGTCACACGACAACACCTCAACCAGTGCGCCAAGGCTCCCCTTCAAAACCCACTACAGATATATTATGTAAGTTGATCTTGAAGAAAACATATGAACCTGTCCTTGTAGAGCATGATGAGTCGAGAGGAGGGGAGGGGGGATGTTATTTGAACAAAGCTCTTTGCGACTCTGCTCAACTAAGTTCCAGTTTCAGTGCTTCGACTTGTTTGTATAGTTGAGTTTGGACTTAAAGTAGTGCTTGCTTAATTACTCTAGCCGATCAGGCTCAACTTGATGTTTCAATTTTTATGTGAAGCTCACTTGCTTTTGGTTTGAGTGACCTGGAACGGCTTGAATTTTTTAATCATAGTTGCACTTTATTTCCTAAAATTTATCCCAGTTACGTATCAGTCAGCTTGAACTTGGCTGATCTGGTCAACTAAGTGCGAGTTCAACTCGAAAGCGGACCCACTCTTTAATGATTGACTCATCTATAGCTTGAAATAAGAGAGAGCTTAGTTCATACATGGACTTGGCACATCTTGAAGTGAATGGTGAACTCTGTTAGATGTATAGGCATAAAAATTGAAATATTGACTTCGTTTCTGCTTGTGGAAACAAAGTGCAGCAGAATGAACTTCTGGAAGATTTATCCAACTAAAGAGAAAGGAAAAAATTTGATCACTCTTTACGACTTTGATGGATCTTGAATTCAAATTTATTATCTATGGGATGTGTATGCCTTGTGACGTTTCCAGTTTGTTACATCATCTGTTACATACAGTGTCTTAGTTGTGATTCTACTGTGAGAAATATTTGAGTTCTTTTTAGCGTTATTATTGACTATAATGCTTTCTTATTGCAGTTTTTCGATCGTTATGGATATCATGGAACATCTTTTGAGCAAACATATCGGTGCTACCCTGCCTCTTTTATTGATAAGGTTTGTGAGCATGGCTACTAAGTGTCTGATGGGTTCTGTTACCGCTACTTTACTGAAATTCCCCTGTGGACAACCTATTTTATTTTAGTTATCATCCAGATCTCCCCTCCACCCAAAAAATAAAACAAAGATATACACACACACAGCACAGAACATCTACTAGTTGCCTTGTCTGATTTAATTTTCTATAAGTCTAAGACGTCTTCTTTCCTGTTACTGCAGCCTCAGATAGAAAATGGTGATAAAAGTGAGTACCGAAATTTGTTTCACTTCTGATCTGTTGTATTTTATTGTATCCTGCATTTATCAATTTCTAACCTTTTCTTGTAATTATGTTTCAGTTATAATGCCTCCTTCAGCTCTTGATCGCCTTGGTCAGTTGATTAAATGATTTTTCGTGAATGCTTTTATTTGGTTGCCCTTGTTCCCCCGACCCCATATACACACGTATACTTGCATCCACACTCCCACACACAAATCTCAAGATTTTCTAACAGAAGCTTGATAACTGCAGCTTCCCTTCACATTGATTATCCAATGTTGTTTGAGCTCCGCAATGCTGCTACTGAGCGAGTTTCTCATTGTGGGGTTCTAGAGTTCATTGCAGAAGAAGGCATGATATATATGCCTTACTGGGTATGCAGTTTATGCTGTTTGCCTTTGTAAAAATTATCTTTCAAGTCTAAATTTTTGTCCTTTTTTTTGTTTATGCAAGATGACTTGTTTCCATGTAGATGATGGAGAATTTACTTTTAGCAGAAGGAGACATTGTTCGAGTTAAGAATGTGACCCTTCCAAAGGGTACATATGTCAAATTGCAACCACACACAAAAGATTTCCTGGATATCTCCAACCCAAAAGCCATGTAAGTCAAAAGAAATTAGTTCGTACAGTTGTTGACTAGTCTTTTATCCATGTTATAAGTGCCCTTCTGTCAGTAGCTTAAGCAACTTTGCATGTTTATCACATGGTCCCTTTGTCCCGGAAAGATAGACCCACTTTGACTTTCATGGTCAACTCAGTCGCACTTTGACCCTAATTTCATGAAAACTCAATTATCCCTATTTGCAATTCTACAAAATTGTTATTGATGGTATCTGTAATGGTGAATCACTAAGAATTTTAGAAATTGCATAAGGTTAGCTAGATTTTCATAAAGTTATGGTCAAAGTTCAATTGAGTTGGCCATGAAAGTCAAAGTGGGACTATACGGAGGGAGTATCAAAATAAAGGACATCATTTCACTATTTGTTATCATGTAGTTATACAGCAGAAGAATATGTTTTGACTTGGCACACTTTCCTTGTGCAGCTTAGAGACGACTTTGAGGAACTTCTCATGCTTGACTACAGGGGATAGTATTATGGTGGCGTACAACAATAGAAAATATTACATAGATATTGTTGAAGCAAAGCCTTCTCACGCTATAACCATCATTGAGACGGACTGTGAGGTTGACTTTGCTCCTCCCCTTGACTACAAGGAACCTGAAAGACCTGTCGCATCTGTACCTTCAAGCAAGGCCCCTGCAGAAGGTGCAAATTCCTTAATCAGCCTTCTTGACTATTTACTTTCAAAGTTTTAATTTAGCCTGCACGTCTCTACAGAAGTATTGACTCGTGTGCTTGCGTTTATTATAGAGTTAGAGATGTGTGTACCATGTTTTATTTTGAAAAAGAATATACCCCCTCCGTCTCAAAATGAATGTCCTAATTTACATTTTAGTCTGGCCCAAATTAAATGTCGCTTTCTATATTAGGATAAAGTCTTAGTGCAATTTTACCATTTTACATGCAATGTACAAAGAAGTAAAGCACATTTTTTCTTAAATGTTGACAAATCAACTAAGACATTTATTTTGGGACGGATGGAGTATATCCTTTAGCAATTTCACCTTCTGCTCAAAGAGGTCATATTTTCCAATTTGGGTTGTCTCGGAAAGGACACCTTTTTTTCTAAAATTCAAGCTACAGATCTCCATTTTGCTTTTTCAGTTTTTTTTTTTTTTTTTCCTTTCAAAAACATGATATTGGTTGCATGTCTCAGACCAAAATCATGTAAACTTTTGACAATTTAGAGGGTTCAATAATAGAAGTAAAAATAGACATTTCAAATGGGCCTTATATCTTGGGATGGACGGTGTGCAAGTAAATGTTGGCATGCACAATACATATATACACACACACATACATATACATATACATATACATATACATATACATATATATACACATGCTTGAACAATAATTTCCTCTTCTTTTGTGCAGGTGAAGAGACTCCAGCTGAGGAGGAACCAAAATTCAACCCATTTACTGGATCTGGAAGAAGGTTGGATGGGAAGCCATTAAAGTATGAGCCCCCGCCTGTCTCTTCTTCTTCTTCTTCGTCTGGATCCAAAGATAAGCGGCCTGCTGTTCCCAATGGGAGCGGACAGCCTTCTGCCGGTGCTACTTCACAGAGCAGTAATCGACAGGCTCAGGGCAAACTTGTCTTTGGCTCAAATGCAGACCGGGGTGCAGAACCACAAAAACCAAAGGTACTTTATTTGTTTTACATTTGTGAAATTGGTTTAGGAAAAATGTTGTACTTTTGCGTTACTAGTTACTCCCTCCGTCCTAATGATCTTCCCATTTGACTGTTCAAACTTTTTTGAAATATGAACACTTGCTTCACTAGCCATGTTTTGTTTATGCACTTTTAAGCGCAAATTGTAGAAAAATGGAAGAACTTTTTGGGATAATGGGAAATGGCAAATGGGGAGATCATTTTGGGACGGAGGGAGTATCTATCATACCCACTTATGAAATGTGTGCAAGTCCTTAGACTTTTGAGTACTGACTATTAACCGTGGTTGGTGAAATTTGATATTATTATTTTCAGAATCGTGAATTAGAGTGTGCGTGCGCTCTTGAAAACTAAAGATTAATGTCACATTCATTTTGAGTCGGACTGAAATGGAAGGTGTGAGATTTATCTTGGGATGGATGGTGTATATAAATGAAGTGAAAATCTCGTGAAAAACTTGTTTTAACGCTCGCTTTAGTGTAAAATGTGTTTTTCCATCTCTTATGGAAAACCCATTTTTTCATCTCTTAGTGTAAAACAAGTTTTTCAGAAGACTAACTCATAAATGAAGCACCTCTCCATTACATACTATTTGTGTCATTTTACCCCATAGAAAGCTAACTGTCTTTTCAACAAGAAGAGGTTTTGAAAGGCACTTTATGATCAATTTTCAAGCATTAACCAAACAATATGTACATAAGAAAATGAAGCATTTTTCACTAGTTGAAATCAAACTAGTTTATGTGAATCTAACAGAGCCTTTGACATCTTGTTTGACCTGACCGATGGCTGCTATTTTGTTATGTAGGAAGTTGCGAAGGACAAGAAACCAGCTGAAGAGCCCCCAAAGAAAGAAGAGCCAAAATTTCAACCATTTTCAGGGAAAAAGTATTCATTGAGGGGTTGATTGTAGACTCGCTTTCTTCGGTAATAGAAAATTAGAAATTGTCTTTTTAACTTATAAACCTTCTTTTTCACCATTTCTCTCTCGTATTGGTTGAGTTGAGAAGGACTACAATGAACAATCGACGTTATATCGTTTTAACATATGGATCCGCGGCTCTCTTATTTTGTGAATGAAAAGAAATAGTTGTACACTCTTGATTGTGAAATTATTTGGGGACGGCTTATTTAGAGTGTGGCGGGTCCATTATCGATGCAACCAATAAAATATCGCCACCTCATTTTGTGAGCAAGATTTTGTGACCTTAGCATTGCTCGTAATTTATTGAGGGAATATATGTGTAATTTATTGAGGGAATATAAATGAGAGGTAAAGAAGATGTTAGTGGAGATCCTCTTTTTTGTTTTGGGGTAATCTGCATACCTTTCAAGGGATAAGGTTGAACGTTCAATATTTGACAACTTGGGTGGCTTATAAAAATAATGTGATAAAAGCTAGACGGCAAAGTTGAATATTTTGAAACTTGAGTGTGATTATTTTAGTTTATTAATGAACGAGCAATGTTATGGGCACAAAATGAGGTAACTCACAAAATGAGGTAACGATATTTTATTGGTTGCATCGATAATGGACCCGTCACACTCTAATTAAAAACACCAATAATACAAATAAATAATTGCTTATTTATTTGGGATGTTGGATCATGTGGTTCGAGACCATCTCCATGGATTGGAGAGGCTCTAGGCTGATCCTTTAATGGAATCACGCTACTTCA
Source organism: Campanula takesimana (assembly GCA_026119855.1). Classification (NCBI taxonomy): domain Eukaryota; kingdom Viridiplantae; phylum Streptophyta; class Magnoliopsida; order Asterales; family Campanulaceae; genus Campanula; species Campanula takesimana. The sequence goes on from JAOWBW010001440.1 coordinate 7,874, forward strand.
AAGACAAAGAAAGAGATGAGAAGATAGAAAACAAAGAGTTTTACCTAAGCGTTCTTCAAGAATCCTATGGATGGCCTTGACTAAAGGCCTTGAATCTCCGATAAACTTGGCTTGAATGGTGTTGTGGAGGCTTGAATTTCGTGGGTGAGGAGGAGGGACTGATTATAGGGACCTCTTTGATCAGATTTGGAGTGGTTTTTGGGTGAATGAGGATTCTAGCCTTTTTTCGGTTTAAGAACCTTTATATTTATAGGAGTTTTAGACCTAGGGTTTTGGCCAAGAAGGTAAGTTGTGATGAGAATCCAAGACTTGATTCCCACAGAGGTATTTTTGGACTCTAAGATCGTCTATTAGGTTTTCCCGGATTGCTTAAGTATTTGCCAAGAAAAGGGGTTAAGATCAACAAGGAAACTGACCAAAACCCGACTGTCAAGGGGGGATACCTCGTACGAGACATCAATGTCTCGTACGAGACATCCATGTGCTGGAATCACATTTTTGCCCTCTGCAGCAGTTTTAATGTTCATTTTGGCCCCTGACTAACAGAGTCAGTCAGAAACTTAACGAAACATGTCCAACTTAACGAGTTTCGACCCAAATCAAAGGCGAGGCACAAAAGTAGTGTGATTATGAATGAATGTCCAAAATGGGGTGTCTACACATATGTTAAAGGAGTGTGGGTTCATGTGTTAAAAGTGGGTCAATGGTAGTTTTGTTTGTTAATAAGTTGCAGTTATTTACAAAAATGTTACCGCATGTTTTTTTTTAAATGTCTACAAAAATGACACCATGTTTGGAAAAAAAAGTGCCAGGAAAAAGTTCTTTTTATTTTGACTTAAAAAGTTAAAAAGTAAGTGAAAAATGCAGAAAGGTAATAACTAAATGGATGTTATTATTCACATCTGTAAAATTATTAAGTAAACTCATACGTCATAACTATACTTAACTGTGTTTATACCATTTAAAATTTAAAAATTAAAATTTTAAGCTTAAAGTGCATAACTACGGGTGCAGGTGTATCAGGGTCTGTTTGTTTCGCGTAAAACAATTTCCGGAAAATGATTTATCGGAAAATGTTTTCCGAAAATGAAAATCTTTTACGGAAAATGACATAAGCATGTTTTTGGTTGTTTGATAATGATAAATGACTATTTTATATGCATTTATAGTATAAAATAGCATAATATACTTGTCATTTTATTTCCATTTAGTTGCATTTAGTTTAAATTGTTTTACTTTATTTTTATTCCGCGGATATAATGTACTTGGTGGTATACTTGTTTGTTTTGGATAGGATTTAGGTACATTAAGGAGGAGTTGGAGCATTATTGGAGGCTAAGACACAAATGGGAGCAAAGAGGAATAGCTTGGAACAAGAAAAGTGAAGAAACGGAGCAGCCTAGCAAATATTCGGCCGAATAAGGATATGCATGTGGCCGAATATTATGCCAACCAACAATTTAAAATTTCAAGCCTACATATTCGGCCGAATACCACTACATATGTGGCTGAATATTGCTTTTTCCAGCAAAAATGTGCTTTTTGAAATAGTGTCTTTTGGAGGAATAATCCGGGAATGGGCACAACTTTTGACCCCAAAGCCTATATAAGAAGACTTCTACATCAGATTTTATTACTTAGAAACTATTGTAACATACTCTAGCATAAATCAATACACAATAACATTATTATTTTCATTTGTTGAGAAAATCCAAGTGTTCTTGAGAGTTCTTGTGTATTCAAAAGTTGAAGCAATACAAATTGAGTTGAAGGTTCCTTTTTCACTCCTTGTCTCTCATATCAAATTCTGAATAAGTATCTCTATTCTCTTCTCATTTAATATATGTCTTATTCACAATTTTCTATTTTGAATTTTATTATGACTTGTGAGTAATCCCCCATATTCTTGGGGTTGGAAACTCAACAATATGTGTTCATCATTTTAATCATGCTACTTTCCTTCTCTTCATCTTCAAAACAATTTATTCATATTGTACCAAAACGCCTACGACCATGATGACGTCCATGATTCGTATGAATCCTAGTTAGTCGAGAGAAAGGACCTAGCGGAGAATCTCGACTAACGGAACAATATGAAGTAAACAAGGTTTCTATTAATCACGAGAGTAGATTAATGGCCTAGGGATGTTCCTTGAATGAAAAGTACGTCGATTTTACAAACTTTACGGATCCTTACTAATTATGGGCCATCGAGAGATAAAGCATAATTAGTATGAGAATACACATACAACTTGCTTGATCGTGAGAAGTAGTATAGGCTTAATGTACCATCCTTGATTTTTGATGAAACCTTTTATTTAAAAAGCATGATTATTTGATGAATATGTATTGTTCGAGTCCTAATCCCGAGAATTCCTTCAATATAAGAGTTTAAACAAAGATAGAGTAGTTTGCAATTTATTTCTAGTAAAACAATACAACAATTATTTTCCTCCAATCAAAGTTTATTTATTACTTTTTACAAAAAGCAAATATTTCCTATAGTAAACTCTGTCTCCGTGGGATCGACCCATACTTGCACATATCTATACTTCTACAACACCGTGCACTTGCGGATTTTAACTAAGCCGCTACATTTTGGCTTAACAAGTTTTTGGCGCCGTTGCCGGGGACAACGGTTTATTTTATTTTTATTATTTGCTTTATATTTATATATATTTTTTATTTTTATTTAACATCTCTTTCGAAAAATTTTTGTCTTTGCAAATTTCTTTAGGTACTCGCGAAGTTTATGAAAAGAACCCGGATCTTCCTTGAAGAATTTGATCCGGAACCTGAAAGAACTTTTCACGAAAGGTTAAGAAGACTAAAAGAAGTACTTGAAAAAGAGATGGCACAAAACGGAGAAGTAGAACCCGTTACACCACCACCTAGAACCCTTCGGGACTTTGTTAATCCAAGTACCCCGGGAACTAGATCACCAATTGTTGTACCAAACGCTGTGCGGCCCATTTTGAGATCAAACCGCAACTTCTACACATGGTCATGAACAATCAATTCAGTGGTTCGGTGTTCGAAGATCCCCATCTCCACATCCAAACTTTTTTGGAATATTGTGACACTACCCGAATCATCGGTGTCACACCCAAAGCCATAAGGATGCGCCTTTTCCCATTCTCTTTAAAGGATAAGGCAAAACAATGCTTGAATTCAGTCCCTCAAAATTCATTGACTACATGAGACCAAGTACAAGAAGCATTCCTTGGACGTTTCTTCCCACCTAGCAAAACCGCTCAAATCCGTACCAAAATTACAAATTTCAGTCAAAACGGAAATGAGTCACTCTACGATGCATGAGAGCGGTACAAGGAACTCTTAAGACGGGCTTGAAAAGTGGTTGATCGTGCACACCTTTTACAATGGTCTCATGTTCAGAACAAGGGAGACCATAGATGCCGCCGCTGGAGGAGCATTATTGAACAAAGCAATGGACGAGGCTTATGATTTGATCGAAAACATAGCCTTAAACCACTACCAATGGTCAAATGAAAGGGAGCAACAACAAGGAACTCCAGGTAAGTACAACGTAGATGCTGTTACTCTCCTTTCTTCTAAAGTGACTTGATTTTAAAGAAATTTGAAAGTCTTAATGTGAATCCCGTGGCTAATGTTAACATCATTTATGAGTTATGTGGGTCAAACTCACATAACTCTGAAAGTTGTGAATTGCTTGACACTACTTCTAGTGAGCAAACCAATTTCGTTGCTTCTAATGGACAAATAGGGGGTATGTATTCAAACACATACAATCCGGATTGGAAATATCACCTCAATTTTTCCTATAAAAGTAACAACGTTTTAATCCCACAACCTTCTCCACAACCACCGGGATTTGCACAAAAGAATTTCAACAACAACAATGCTTTCCCTCCCCCTAAATCTAAGTTGGATCTTTTAATAGACTTTGTAGTTGATACTAAAAATACTCAAGAAAAGATCAATAACGAATTTAGTAAAAATTTTAAGTTGTTAAATGCTAAGTTTGATAACTTAGCCGCTCACAATAAAATGCTAGAAAATCAACAAGCTCAACAATCCAACGCTTCATATAGACCACAAGGGAGTCTTCCCGGTCAATCGCAAAGGCCTAATGAGCACGCTAATGTAATAACTAGTGTGAGTGGAAAAGTAGAAAATCTTAGTGAAAAGAATAGTAGCCAGCGGATTTTTGAGACTAATAAGGAGGTTGAGAAGGGGACGGACTCCCCAATATCAACTAGAAACTTTGACTCACCGATACCATACTCTCAAAGGTTGGTAAGAGCAAAACTAGATAAGCAATTCGCTAAGTTTCTAGATGTTTTAAAATCAATTTATATCAATATTTCTTTTATCGATATTTTAAAACAAATGCCCTCTTACATAATTTTTTTTAAAGAAATTCTTTCAAATAAGAGGAGATTATGGGAATTTGAGACCGTCATTATGGCAAATGATGTGTAATACCCGGTTAGAGGGAGTATTTTTATTTATTTTAAAATTCCTTTTTTCGTTTTGGGCTCAATTAATTAAGTTTGGTGTTGGACTAAAATCCGGGGCCAAATAAATTAAAACCCATTAGGATTTTGAAATCCTTTTTAATTAGGGAAATTAGGAACCCTAAAATATATATACTCTTACCCTAGCCTAATTATCTCTACCGCAAAGAAAAATAAAAAGGAGAGATCGGGAGAGCGCAGCTGCGAAAAGGAGAGAGAGCAGAGGCGAGAGAGAGAGAGAAAAGGAAGAAGAGAAGAAGAAGGGAGTGCGGGCGAAAAGGAGAGAGAGAGAGAAAAGGAAGAAGAGAAGAAGAAGGGAGTGCGGATCAAGGTAAAACCATACTCCCTAAGTTTGAATTTTTTGTATTATTTTGGTTTAGTGAATTGGAGGGGGTTTTGAACTAAAACCCTAACCCTATAAGATGAACTAGGGTTTATGAAAGTGAGATTTAAAAGTGATATTGATGGGTTAAGGATTAGTATGTGTGTGTGTGTGTGCGAATATTGCCGGGTGTGTGTGGATGGGCTGCGTGTGTGTGTGCATGGGCAGTGTGTGTGTGTGTTTGTGTGTGCGTGTGTGTGTGTTAACAGTAGGGTGTGCGTGTGTTTTGTGTGTGCTGTGGGGGTGTGTTCAGTGTGTGTGCGGTGCTGTGAATAGTATTTTTCAAAGCTAGTATTTTTGAAGCTGTGAATAGTATTTTTGAAGCTGTGAACAGTAAATTATAAGGCTGTGAATAGTGTTTTGGTGTGGGTAATTAAACACTAAAAACACGATGTGGAGAATGGAATTAATGTAACCCTAGGGATATTTTAGTAATCCGAAAGGGGTATTTTGGGAATACCAATAATGGGTAGAACGAACCCTAACCAAGAGTTTAAGAAGATGAACTCGTGAATCTAAGAAAGTAAAATAAAGTATAATGAGGACGGGGAATTAAGTGATTCATGTTCCTAAGAAATCCTCATTTACATGTTTGTAGATTGTGCACGTGAGTTTGCTAAGTGAAGAACGCAAAGTCAAGGCAAGGGATTACGATCCTTAGTTCTTGATGTCTCGATCCTTTAATGTAGGATTCCTATATATTCTTTCATGAGTAGTTACCTAGTGGCGGTAACATTTGAATTCTTAAAAGTTGTGAACGCCTTTTGAATGTTCCTACCCCTTGACATGTTTTAAATCAATGGGTACCAAAACATATCCTTAAAATTGTATGGTGTTCTCGTACCTTGAACACTAAGTTGAAACCTTGCTATATCTTAATGTGGTATAGACATTCGCTTACTTTGCTATATCTTAATGTGGTATAGACATTCGCTTACTTCGCTATATCTCAATGTGGTATAGACGGACTAAGTAGGTTAATCTAGTTTGAAATGAAAAAGAACTAGACTTATGTACTGCTTAAATGAAGTAGTTGATTATCATGATAAATCTTACTTAAATGCCCTGATCAGGCATTGCACCTGAAATGGTGACGTTATCTTGGAATTGACGGACTTGAAAGTAAATGCCACATTTCGTATTTAAAAGTTATTGTTAACTGTTTTTTTTTCTTAACGGTTAACTTGATATTCAATGAAAGCTTATCTTTGAAAATATAATTGCTGTTCGTTCTTCCGGTCATCTCTCGTTACAAACCGGAGAGATCCCGTATGAACTTACTGAGCATTTTTCGCTCACCCCTTCCATAATATTTTTTCTCCAGGATATAAATAGGAGAAGGTCTCGAAGGACAAAAGAGGAGTTGTTGAGGTGATAATGAAGACCCTTGATGACGAAGTTTAAGAAGTTTTAGTAGTAGTCAGAATGGATTGTTATGAATGTTTATTTTGAATGTTGGTTATGTCTAGCCGTGGAGTTATAAAAGACAGTTAAATTCGCTTCCGTTATTTATTTTGAATAGTGGTTAGAGATACTAGCCGTTGATGTTTGAATTATTGTTTAAGACCGTTGTTTTCCCGCGTTTGGGGACGGATTTTATTAAAGGATATTATATTATATTACTCCGAAATTCGGGGTGTTACAGTTGGTAATCAGAGCTCCGGTTTAGGTTTACATGGGAGACTATAGAAAGAAGTTAAGACTATGAGGATAAATAGTACTTAACATAGATTGAGCTTTAGAACTCTGATAAGGAAGATAGTACTTTTGAGGAAACTTTCTAAATTGGGAAACTTACCTTTTGAGGAAACTTTCTAAATTAGGAAACTTTCTAAATTGAGGAACTTTCCAAATAAGGAAACTTACTATTTTGGGAAAGAACCTAAGATAGGAAACGTCCTTTTTATGTCTTTCTTTTATATGCTTAAGATGACGGTTATTTGACTTTAAGTATGTGATTCTAACGTTGATTGTGTCTAAATTATAGGAAATGGACGGACTTAAGGACAAAATGATGAAGAATTTGAGGCATAAGACACCAAAGGAAAGGGCAGCTCTGAGGCATGCATGGACTGTCAGAAAGCTCAAGAAGCAGCTTAAACATGAAAAGAAGAAAACAGACTCTACATTTGAGCGATGGATGTATACTAGGGAAAGGTGGCATAAAGCGGTAGATGAAGTGGAGAAGCTAAAAGAGGCTGTGAATAAGCAGGACGTGTATGAAGCCTCGATAAGGGAAGAATATTACAGAAATTACTACAAAGTCCCAGAACTTGAGGAAGCACCCAATGTGGGGGAAATGGGAGCCAATGAGGAGATAGAGGAACTAGAAGAGGAAGAAGCTGTAGAGATAGAGGTCATAGTGGAGGGCAACGAGGCTGCCCCAATTGTGATCGAAGATGAGGAAGAACTGGAGGAAGCACCGGTTCGTAGGCCGAGAGGAAGGCCAAGAGGTTCAAAGAGTGCACCAAGGGTCCCTAGTGGAAGACTTAGGGGAAGGCCTAGGAAGAATGTAGGCCGTGATTGAGGAACGAAATTTAGAGTTATTTTATTCTTAGTATTAATAGCTAGCTTAGTCAGTTGGATTCTTTTAGTAGAACTCTCGTTTTGTTTGGATTCCAAAATTCTTTTAATAAAATTATTGAAGTTATTTTAGCATATAGTCTTGTCAATTGTGTTGTTTTAAAATTGTGGCAAACGAACTAATTAAAACAAGAAATAGTGGTCAAATGAATAGATCATGAATGAAATTGGCTTAGTGAAACAGCCAAGTGAAAGTTAGTTTCGGTCAGAGTAGAATGATTGAAACAAGCATAAGCGGCCCAATGAAATGGCCAAGGCAAAGAAGAACCAAAGAAATCTTTTGAAATGAATGTATGATTGGTCGGGGAAGACGGCCAAATATAACCGAAAGCATGGTCTAGTGAAATGACCTATGAAAGTAAATCACGATTTATAGAAAGAAATAATAAAGATAGGGGTATAATGAGACCCAAGAAATGTAGTAAAATTTACTATAATAAGAAAGTGTTGGCTTAGTAAACGGCCATAGGTCTAAGTGAATGACCCTTATTTAAATAACAAGCCTAGTAAGGCGACCTCAGTGTATGTTGTGAAAGTAAAAGTATAAAGTACGCGAGAGCGTGTAAAACGTTTTGTATTCGCAGTATTAATAGATATCCTGTTATCCTCAGATGTCGAGGAACAACAGAAGGAGCAATGCCAGAAACGATGGTGGACAAGATCCCAACATGACTAATTTACTACAGACATTAACTCAGACAATGGCTGGAATCGGCCAAGTAGTGCAAGGATTGGCAGCTCAGCAGCAGCAACCACAACCTCAACCAGTGACACAGAGAGATCCTCTTGAGTCGTTTCAGAAAAGAAACCCAGAGTCATTCTCTGGAGAGCCAAAAGATAAGCCAGAGGATTGGATAAAAGATATGGAGAAGATTTTTGAGACGTTGACTTGCACAACAGAACAACAGGTGGTATTCGCAACGTTCATGTTTAAAGGAAAGGCTCTTAAATGGTGGGAAGCCGAAAAGAGAGCATCAGCTGCGCGTGGAGATGAGGCCTTCACATGGAACAGGTTTAAGACGGTGTTTTATGAGAAGTATTACCCCGCAAGTGTCCGCAATGAGAAAGTAGCAGAGTTCCTGATGCTGACTCAGGGCAGCATGACCGTAGATGATTACTGCGCTAAGTTCACAGAGCTGCTGGAATTCGCTCCGACTTTCTTTGATAACGAGGGGCAGAAAGCCCGTAAGTTTGAAGCGGGATTGAGTGACCGCATAAGGTTCAGGATTACACCTTTAATGCTGCCAACATACAGTGACATTGTGGACCGGGCAAGGTTGGTAGAGAAAGAATCTGATAATTACCGCAGCAAGAAAGAGGAAAAGAAGAAAGCCATTGAAAAGGAATCGACTGGATGGAAAGGAAGTTCCGGAGGATGGAACCGAGATGGGGGTAACAAACGAAAAGCCAGTGATGATAATCGTGGGAAAGAAGGTGCTGGGAATAAGTATCAGAACAAGGGCTACAATAACCGCCGAGATGGAGACAAAAATGATGCTCGTGATAAAGGGACGGGCGAGAAGTGTCAGTCCTGCCAGGGAAGGCACAAAAACCGAAGACTGCTGGTTCAAGGAAAAGAAATGCTACAACTGCGACAAGATGGGACACCCGTATTGGAAATGCCTAGAACCCAAGAAGAACAACAATGCACAGGGAGCTAAGGATGGCGACAAGGACAAGGGTGGAGGCCGTGGTCGTGTGTTCACTATGACGGCTAGAGATGCAAGAGCTTCAAACGATCTGGTAGCAGGTACTCTTCGACTCTGCCTTCGAAATGTATATGCTTTGATTGATACGGGCGCTACGCACTCCGTTATTAGTACGCGAGTGGCGAAACAAATGAATTTGAAATCTGAAGAATTAGAGACACCTCTAGTGATAGATACACCTACTAGAGAATCGATTCCTATTGTGTCTATATATAGAAAGTGCCCGTTAAGCATAGGCGAAATGGAACTAGAGGTTGATTTGATCGAATTAGAGATGGGAGAGTTCGATGTAATCTTAGGAATGGACTGGTTAGCTGCATACCATGCCCATGTTGACTGTTTCAAGAAGGAAGTTCACTTTAGGTTGCCATCTGGTGAAGAGTTTCGTTTTCAAGGCATGAAGCCTAGAACCAGATTGGACTTCATCTCTGTGATGAGGGCTCGCAGGTTGCTAAGGAAAGGATGTGAGGGGTTTTTGGCTTACGTTGGAAAAACCGATAGTGGGGAGATTAGTATAGAATCTTTGTCAGTAGTTAGAGAATTTACAAATGTGTTTCCAGAGGAATTGCCTGGTATACCACCAGAGAGGGAAGTGGAGTTCTCTATCGATTTGGCACCAGAAACTGCGCCAATATCAAAGGCACCTTACAGAATGGCTCCGGCAGAATTGAAAGAGCTAAAAGAGCAACTACAAGAACTGTTGGATAAGGGTCTGATTAGACCAAGTGTATCGCCATGGGGTGCACCTGTATTATTCGTGAAGAAGAAGGATGGGCCAATGAGAATGTGTATCGACTATAGAGAACTGAACCGCGTGACGGTGAGGAATCAGTACCCATTACCAAGGATAGATGACTTATTTGACCAACTTCGGGGAGCGTGTTACTTTTCGAAGATAGATTTGAGGTCTGGTTATCATCAGTTGAGGGTGAAAAAGGAAGATATTGCGAAGACGGCCTTTAGGACAAGGTATGGTCACTACGAGTTTTTGGTGATGCCTTTTGGGTTGACTAATGCGCCTGCTGCATTTATGGAATTGATGAATAGGGTATTTCAGGAATTCCTAGACAAATGTGTTATAGTCTTCATTGATGATATCCTAGTCTACTCAAGGACTAAGGAGGAGCACGAGGGGCATTTGAGGTTAGTATTACAAATCTTAAGGGAACAACAATTGTATGCTAAGTTCAAGAAGTGCGAATTCTGGTTGGAAAAAGTAGCGTTCTTAGGCCATGTTATATCTAAGGAGGGGGTAGAAGTGGACCCGACAAAGATAGAGGCTATCGTGAACTGGGAGAGGCCTACTACTATTAGTGAAATAAGGAGCTTTTTGGGTTTGGCTGGTTACTATAGGAGATTCGTTGAAGGTTTCTCTAAATTATCTGTGCCATTGACAAGACTGACTCAAAAAGGAGTAAAATACGTTTGGTCAGAGGAGTGTGAGAAGAGTTTTCAAGAGTTGAAGCGACGATTGGTGTCTGCACCCGTTCTTACATTACCCTCTGGATCAGACGGGTTTGTAATTTATAGCGATGCGTCGATTAAGGGATTAGGCTGCGTGTTAATGCAGAGTGACAAGGTTATAGCCTATGCATCGAGACAATTGAAGGTCCATGAAAAGAACTACCCGACTCATGATTTAGAATTAGCCGCGGTAGTATTTCCATTGAAGATTTGGAGACATTACTTATATGGGACGACATGCCAAATTTATACGGATCATAAGAGTCTTAAGTACATTTTTACTCAGAAAGAGCTTAACATGAGGCAAAGGCGATGGCTCGAATTATTAAAAGACTATGATTGTGAAATCTTATATCATCCTGGGAAAGCCAATAAGGTGGCGGATGCGCTAAGTAGGAAGAATCATGGAACCCTAGCGACGTTAAAGCCTAAGGAGGTAAGTACGTGGAGTCGTATTGAGATGTTAGGCGTGAAGGTAAGAGTTCAAGGCTATATGGCACATTTGAGTGTACAGCCTACGCTGTTGGATAGAATCAAAATAGCGCAAGTAACTGATGAAGAAGTGAGCAAAGTACGTGCAAACTTAGTGGAAGGAAAATGGAAGGACTTTCGTATGGGAGAAGACGGGATTGTGAGGTACCAATCAAGGATTTGGGTGCCAAGCAACGAAGACATCAAAAGAGAGATTTTAAATGAAGCTCATTGTTCGAGGTTTTCTGTGCATCCGGGAAGCACAAAAATGTATAGAGATCTGAGGGAATCTTATTGGTGGAATCATATGAAGGGAGATGTGGCAGAATTTGTGTCAAGATGTTTAGTGTGTCAACAAGTAAAAAGTGAGCATCAAAGGCCTGCAGGATTATTACAATCGTTACCTATCCCTGAATGGAAGTGGGAACACATAGCTATGGATCTAGTGGTTGGATTACCGAAGACGTTGAAAGGGTATAACGCAATTTGGGTGATAGTAGATAGGCTCACTAAATCGGCCCATTTTCTGGCAATCAAGGTGACAGATTCGCTAGAAAAGATGGCTAAGTTGTATATTGATGAGATTGTAAGGTTGCATGGGATACCGGTGTCAATAGTGTCTGATAGAGATGCGCGATTCACGTCAAAATTTTGGAAAAGTTTGCAACAAGCTTTGGGGACAGAGTTGACAATGAGTACAGCTTTTCACCCGCAGACCGATGGACAGTCAGAAAGAACTATCCAAACGTTGGAGGATATGCTACGAGCTACATCTTTAGATTGGCAAGGGACTTGGGATGAACATTTGCCATTGGTAGAGTTCGCATATAATAACAGTTTCCATGCTAGTATTGGAATGGCACCGTACGAGGCACTGTATGGGCGAAAGTGTAGATCACCGACTTGTTGGGACGAAGTGGGTGAAAGGAAGTTGACTGGACCAGAAATTGTCCAAGTGACGGCGGACAAGGTACAACAGATAAGAAATTGGCTTTTGACTGCGCAGAGCAGACAGAAATCCTATGCTGATCGTAGAAGACGTGACTTAGAATTTCAAATCGGGGATCGAGTATTTTTGAAGATCTCGCCAACGAAAGGAATTATGAGATTTGGTATTCGCGGGAAGCTAAGCCCGAGGTACGTGGGACCGTTCGAAATTTTGGAAAGAGTTGGAGCAGTGGCTTATAAATTAGCCTTACCGCCGGTACTAGCGGGAGTGCATAATGTGTTCCATGTATCGATGTTAAGGAAGTACATTTCCGACCCAAGCCATGTGATCGAGTATAAGCAGCTTAGAGTTCGAGCTGATCTAAGCTATGATGAAAGGCCCGTAAAGATTGTCGACCGCAAGGATCAGATTTTAAGGAAAAGAGTGATCCCTTATGTAAAAGTGCAATGGAGCAACCATACAGAAAGAGAAGCTACATGGGAGCTCGAGAGCGAAATGCGAGAAACGTATCCCGACATATTTTCAGAATGACGAGTTCGGTTTGGAGGACCAAACCCTTTTAAGGAGGTAAGAATGTAATACCCGGTTAGAGGGAGTATTTTTATTTATTTTAAAATTCCTTTTTTCGTTTTGGGCTCAATTAATTAAGTTTGGTGTTGGAATAAAATCCGGGCCCAAATAAATTAAAACCCATTAGGATTTTGAAATCCTTTTTAATTAGGGAAATTAGGAACCCTAAAATATATATACTCTTACCCTAGCCTAATTATCTCTACCGCAAAGAAAAATAAAAAGGAGAGATCGGGAGAGCGCAGCTGCGAAAAGGAGAGAGAGCAGAGGCGAGAGAGAGAGAAAAGGAAGAAGAGAAGAAGAAGGGAGTGCGGGCGAAAAGGAGAGAGAGCAGAGGCGAGAGAGAGAGAAAAGGAAGAAGAGAAGAAGAAGGGAGTGCGGATCAATGTAAAACCATACTCCCTAAGTTTGAATTTTTTGTATTATTTTGGTTTAGTGAATTGGAGGGGGTTTTGAACTAAAACCCTAACCCTAAAAGATGAACTAGGGTTTATGAAAGTGAGATTTAAAAGTGATATTGATGGGTTAAGGATTAGTATGTGTGTGTGTGTGTGTGCGAATATTGCCAGGTGTGTGTGGATGGGCTGCGTGTGTGTGTGCATGGGCAGTGTGTGTGTGTGTTTGTGTGTGCGTGTGTGTGTGTTAACAGTAGGGTGTGTGTGTGTTTTGTGTGTGCTGTGGGGGTGTGTTCAGTGTGTGTGCGGTGCTGTGAATAGTATTTTTCAAAGCTGTGAATTGTATTTTTGAAGCTGTGGATAGTATTTTTGAAGCTGTAAATAGTATTTTCGAAGCTGTGAACAGTAAATTATAAGGCTGTGAATAGTGTTTTGGTGTGGGTAATTAAACACTAAAAACACGATGTGGAGAATGGAATTAATGTAACCCTAGGGATATTTTAGTAATCCGAAAGGGGTATTTTGGGAATACCAATAATGGGTAGAACGAACCCTAACCAAGAGTTTAAGAAGATGAACTCGTGAATCTAAGAAAGTAAAATAAAGTATAATGGGGACGGGGAATTAAGTGATTCATGTTCCTAAGAAATCCTCATTTACATGTTTGTAGATTGTGCACGTGAGTTTGCTAAGTGAAGAACGCAAAGTCAAGGTAAGGGATTACGATCCTTAGTTCTTGATGTCTCGATCCTTTAATGTAGGATTCATATATATTCTTTCATGAGTAGTTACCTAGTGGCGGTAACATTTGAATTCTTAAAAGTTGTGAACGCCTTTTGAATGTTCCTACCCCTTGACATGTTTTAAATCAATGGGTACCAAAACATATCCTTGAAATTGTATGGTGTTCTCGTACCTTGAACACTAAGTTGAAACCTTGCTATATCTTAATGTGGTATAGACATTCGCTTACTTTGCTATATCTTAATGTGGTATAGACATTCGCTTACTTCGCTATATCTCAATGTGGTATAGACGGACTAAGTAGGTTAATCTAGTTTGAAATGAAAAAGAACTAGACTTATGTACTGCTTAAATGAAGTAAATGCCCTGATCAGGCATTGCACCTGAAATGGTGACGTTATCTTGGAATTGACGGACTTGAAAGTAAATGCCACATTTCGTATTTAAAAGTTATTGTTAACTGTTTTTTTTTTCTTAACGGTTAACTTGATATTCAATGAAAGCTTATCTTTGAAAATATTATTGCTGTTCGTTCTTCCGGTCATCTCTCCTTAGAAACCGGAGAGATCCCGTATGAACTTACTGAGCATTTTTCGCTCACCCCTTCCATAATATTTGGTCTCCAGGATATAAATAGGAGAAGGTCTCGAAGGACAAAAGAGGAGTTGTTGAGGTGATAATGAAGACCCTTGATGACGAAGTTTAAGAAGTTTTAGTAGTAGTCAGAATGGATTGTTATGAATGTTTATTTTGAATGTTGGTTATGTCTAGCCGTGGAGTTTTAAAAGACAGTTAAATTCGCTTCCGTTATTTATTTTGAATAGTGGTTAGAGATACTAGCCGTTGATGTTTGAATTATTGTTTAAGACCGTTGTTTTCCCGCGTTTGGGGACGGATTTTATTAAAGGATATTATATTATATTACTCCGAAATTCGGGGTGTTACATGACGTCAGTACCATTTTGCAAAATGATGTATCAAAATTTTATTGGTGTTTTAATTAAAGTGTGCCGGATCCACTATCGATATAACCAATAAATTTTGTATCCATCATTTTGTGAACTTCTTCGTGCCCTACTCAATTGTTTATGATCTTAATCTCTCGCCTATTATGAGTTTTTCTATCATACCACTTCGAAACCCTTAGGGCACTGTTGATTTGTGGATTTTCACACATTCCCCATCGTCCCATGAAAAATTGAAGAAAACTGTAAGTCTTATTTCTTCAATATACGTATGATCTTCGTATCTGAACTTTGTATATATATATATGTGTGTGTGTGTGTAATATTTCATCAGTATTAATTATTATGTTTGTTGTTGTTCATTTCTCTGCAGTAATTGTTCTTGTTGTTGCTGTTCATTTGTGTAGTAATTGCTGTTCTTGTTCTTGTTCTTCTTGTTCTTATTGTTTTCTCCTTGGTAATTGAATGATTAGTGTTGTTGAATGTACATTTACAATACATATATCAACTAGTTCAGTGCTGGAGCTAGTATTCCAGATAAATGAGGGCAAAATTACAGTGTAAGGCAATAATTTTCCTCACAGAAAGGAGGGGGGGGGGAATGATAAAATTAACAATTTTAGCGGTAAAATGTCATATTACTCATACCTACGAAGAGTTGAATTGCCAATATTCAGAAGTTAATGGGGCAACTGCCCCCAATTGTTATGATGTGGCTCCGCCACTGACTTGCTAGATGCAGAATCAAACCCATTTAGTACGTCCAAATGTTGGAACAATTTCTATCCCACTAATGCCATAACTCAAATCTGGGATAAGTTTAGAGAGAGGAGATGATGGCAGAAGCGTTATACCTGTCGAATCCATATTGATGTTGCTTTAGGGAGAAAGATGAAGAAGAAGTAGGGAATGGAGTACTTCTAAATGATGAGTGCCCTCTCTAGTTCTTCTAGTACTTGATGAAGAGAGAATAATGAGAGTATAAATGAATTTGTGTGTCTTTAAGGGCTGATGGAAGGCCCTATATATACAAGACAAAGAGGCACTTCATTTAGGGACTACACCCTTTCATATTAAGCGATGTGAATTTACCATTTTGCCCATCATAAATAGGTAATATTCCACCTCAGGAATTCTACACATTATTTAATCCTCTACACTTTATATTAACATTATAAGGCTCCGTTTGTTTCACGGAAAATGTCTGGAAAACGTTTTCCGGAAAATGTTTTCCGTGGTTACCAAACATCGGAAAATGGGGAAAACGTTTTCCCCATTTTCCGGTGTTTGGTAAAACCACGGAAAATGAAGTCAACGGAAAACATTTTTCGGTCAATGGAAATTAGGCTTGTTTCCTAAGGAAAACAACTTCCGGATTTCACCTAAGGAAATTGTTTTCCGGAAAACTCCTAGCACGCCCTCACCCCACCCACGATGCCCCCCCCCCCAATTTTTTTTTTCTCATTATTATTTTTAACTCCCCTGCCCCTGCCTACCCCACCCCACCCACCCACCCAACCCCCTACCCCACCCCCACCCACCCAACACCTTACCACCCCCCAAAAAAAAAAAAAAAAATTTACTCATTATTATTTTTAACTCCCCTGCCCCCTGCCTACCCCACCCCACCCAACCCCCTACCCCACCCACCCACCCACCCACCAACCCCTACCCCCCCCCCCCCCAAAAAAAAAAATAAATTTTTTTACTCATTATTATTTTTAACTCCCTTGCCCCCTGCCTACCCAACCCACCCACCCACCCAACCCCTACCCACCCCCACCCACCCACCCAACCCCCTACCCCCCCCCCCAAAAAAAAAACAATTTTTTTTTTACTCATTATTATTTTTAACTCCCCTGCCCCCTGCCTACCCCACCCCACCCACCCATAAAAAAAAATAAAAAAAATTTACTCATATTATATTTTTTAAAACTCCTCTACCCCCTGCGTACCCAACCCACCCATATTTAAAATTATTTTTTCACAAACTTCTCGAAAAATACCGGAAAATGTTTTTCGGAAAGCATTTTCTTAAGATTTACCAAACAAGAGAAAACATTTTCCGGAAAACGGTTTCCTTTTCCGGAAAACATTTTCCAAGAGAAAACATTTTCCGAAAAACGGTTTTCTTTTCCGGAAAACATTTTCCAGGAAATCATTTTCCGTTAAACAAACGGAGCCTAAGTATGATTTCATGTATGGAAATAATGATGACTTGTTACGCAATCCATGTTCTAACACCAAAAACTTTCTCATATGAGAAGTTTGGTGGTCGACGATCTAGATATGTCCTTACAATATCAGACCAATTATCCGTTGACAAGAACAGTATTTTAGAGCCTGGTATTTTTTTATTGCAATTTTTGAGAATCTTAATAAGCGGATATTTTAAATTTTGGGGACTTGGAGAAAATTTGGCAACAACTGACCCATCAGGTGTCAGTATAAGCGGCATGTGATATTGTCAGGGGATATGACATCCAAATGCGGGGGGTGGATGACACGATATACATATGAGTGATTTTGTATCTTTGTGTGTGTTTGTTTGACTACACATCTTACAATCCACTAGTGTACTGCATCCGTTTGACTACACATCTTACAATCCACTAGTGTACTGCATCCTACAATGTGATTCTCTTTCATAGTTTGGTGTTGTAGTAGATAACTTATACTACCTCAACCCCAGAAGATAGCTCAATTTGGTTTTTGTGGTCAACACAATATAAGTTATTAAAAGCGCGCCTAGGCGCACGCCTAAGCCCAGGGCGCAGAGAGGCGCAACGTTGGAGCCTGGGGTGCGCCTAGGCTTCGGGCTCCGCAATTGAGCGGCAATTAGATCGTAATTAAACCTAATACGCGACTAATACTCTTCCTCTCCCACGACTTCCTCACGTACACGTACCATATCTCTGTATAAGAGTAGCGATCACTAGAACTCCTTCAAACTAACACCGACAACCTCGGCGACTTGGGAAGAACTCCGGCGAGTATGAGGAAGATGAAGATTCAGAACGAGGACAAATTTGAAGAGGCAGCAAACAAGGCGTGTGTGGAAGAAGATGATGTGTATGAAGATGAGGATTGGGAAGGATGAAGGGATCTTAGGATGACCAACAACTGCTTATCATTTTATAGGAGTTAGACTTAGAGTCCTTCTGTTTGAACTTCTCTTTATGCTTGTTTGAACATCTTATCATGCTTGTTTCTTTTGTGACTTATAACGTATGTTTGATTTACTACTTGCATTTGATTTATTGTTTATCTTGGTGTTGCATGTATATTATATTATAGTTATAGTATTTTAAGGCATTTTTGCGGGCTTCGTCGCTCAGGCGCGCGCCCGCCTTGCGCCTTGCGCTTAGGCTCCAGGCACAACTTTTGTGCCTTGGTGCGCCTTGGGCCTTTAATAACTATTTGACCAAACATTAATGTTAATCTAATCCTCCCAATGAAGTTCTAAAAATTGTTGTTGATAAATCACTTAATGATCTATCAATAACATTTTTTTTAGAATTTTATTCGGATGGTTAGGTTGACATTAATATTTGGTCAAAGTTGACTTGTGTTGACCTTCAAAAACTATGGGGGCTATCTTTCTGTGACTGTGACAGAGGGAGTATTACAATCTTAAAACACATTTTCTAGAAAAATCATGTTATGTATATTGTTTGTGTAGCTGAATAGCAAGTTTTCCTTCATAAAACAATTTGTTTCATACAGCGATCAATTGTATTTACTCATTTGAGTGTCCAGCAGAATGCTGGGACCAGTATTCTTTAACAAGTTGCCCAAATAGTGAACCTTCCCGATTAATAAGCTCCCCTGGTTCATCATACTCCATCAACTTCCCTGCAAATTATAAAGCGTATATTATTTTTGAGTTTTAGAATTAACTTCACTTCCACCATGAATGCCCAGCAAGAAAACTCACCATCACTAAGACCAAGAACCTTTGTGCTGTCCATAACTGTTGGTATTCTGTGGGCAACTGTTATAACAGTGCAATCCGCAAACTCTTCCCGAATAATTTTCTGGATGATACTATCCGTTGAGTTGTCTATTGATGCTGTGGCTTCATCAAGAACTAATATCTTTCTTCTCTTCAGTAATGCTCGTCCCAAGCAAAATAATTGTCTCTGTCCCATGCTCCAATTTGATCCATCTTGCACAACTAAAAGTGTAGGTCGTTATTATACTAGTTGTTCAAACTTTTAAACTTTAGACATATTTGTGCACAAAATATATTTATTACCTAAGGAATTCAAGCCTTCTTCTTTCTCTCGAACGGCCTCTCCTAGTTGACACTTTTCAAGAACCTTGCTCATAGTTTTAGGAGAGAGAGAGTAGAGTTAGTACTCTCTCCGTCCAAAAATATAGTCCCATTTGGTTTTGGTGGTCAACACAAGTGAACTTTGACTAAGTATTAATGTGAATTTACTTATCCTAGTGGAACTCTAAAAATAGTTATTGATAAATCATTAAGTGATTTATCAGTAATAATTTTTACACATTCATTGGAATGATCATATTGACAGTAATGCTTGGTAAAAGTTCACTTGTGTTGACCATCAAAAACCAAATGTGACTATCTTTCCAAGACAGAGATAGTATGGCTGGAACTTGAAAAATTGGATTTAATGCTTAGAAATACAACTCAGTGACAGATGTTAGTTTACAGAATTCTTACCTTCCATATATCATGATCAGTATGCTCAGCTAAGGGATCAAGATTATAGCGAACTGAACCAACAAAAAGTGTTGGTTCCTGTGGAATGATTCCCAAATGTGATCTAAGATCATGAAGCCCAATTGTAGATATGTTTAAGCCGTCAATTATTATTGCTCCATCTGAAGGTTCCACCAGCCTAAACAATGCACTAATCAGTGTTGACTTTCCGCTTCCTGTCCTGCCAACGACTCCAATTTTATGCCCTCCTTCAAATACGCAACTTATTCCTTGAAGAACGAGGGGAGAATTTTGCCGATACTTGACCTGTTTGATTGTGTATATAGATATAAATTGACTTTATACATTCTTTAGAAAGTTAATTTCTTAGTTAATACCTTCACATCACGTAGCTCGACCCTGCCAATGCTTGGCCAGCTTACTGACGGACGGTTGTCTTCTATTGTTTCAGGGCCTTCACTAGGAATGTGCAGGTATTGTTCTATCCTTTCCATTGCAATGATTGAATTTGATAGTTCACACTGTTGTTTGGCACTAAATGTAAGGAATACGTTCAGTGAAAGACTATATGCTAGAGCCATGCCAACAAAACCTGCCAATAGAATGTCGTTACAAAAATAAGTTTACAAAAACACACATTTGATAGATTCCATCCGTTCCACGTTAAGAGTCCACGTCAGAAAGCCAAACTTTTGAACTTTTCGCCTTTGTACTTCTTATGATTCATAGTAATCTTTCCCCTCTGCAATATCGAGAAAACTATCATATTTGAACATGAAAGTGTTTTGTTTGTTTGTTTGTTTTTTTTTTTTTTTTTTTTTTTAATATAGAAAAAGCCATGTTGTTCTAGCTTTGTTATTTAAAGTGGAATCTTTAAGGGAAACGTCCCATTAAGGAAGGTCTCTTAACGTGGAACGGATGGAGTATTTATAATTTCTGGTTAATCACTAACCTGCATCAGAAGCTTTGAGAGGAAGCATAGTCATTGCAAGTGCTGAGGCGGACACAATAACTGCACATACTAATTCCAATCGTTGAAGTAACCATTCGTTTGCTGAAAAGTTATGAAAAAATGAACTTGCATTTGCATCAATAAGGTTAAAATTCTCTGTAAAGAACCGTTTTTCATCTCCAAAAGCTCTAATGGTCATGGCTCCAGCAATGGATTCAGCAAGATGACTTGCAACCGAGGACTTAGTCGTGCCATTAATTCTTATCAACTGGCTTGCAGAAATCAGGTAGAATTTCTGCATGTCAAAAATAAAACTTGAGAAATACTCCGTATTGTAGAATTTCAAGCAAGCGTATATTGATTTACTCGTGTGTGTGTGTGTGTATTCGGTAGTCTGTGCTCAACTTTACCTGTAAAAGTATGCTGGCAGAGATTGTTGGGATGATAACAAGCAGGCTAGGCCAAGAAAGTACAGCCAATATGCCAAAGGTAAAATATGTAGTCATGGTTGATCCCGTAGAAAGATTAAGCTTGAATGCCAGTTCAAGATCCACGATACTCAGATCAGAAGACACCTATATGAATTGTAGAAATTAAAATTTTATATATATCCTCAAAAAGGGACATAGTTTGCAATTTATTTTAGAATGAACATGAGATTCTTACACGGCTGAGTATCCTTCCCAGAGGGGTTGAGTCGTAAAATGACATTGGTGCCCGGAAAAGTGACGTCATGAACTTTGCAAAGATTGATTCTGATGTCCCTACCCCTAAAATAACTATAAAGTATGATCTTATGACTAAGATAAATGACATGGCACACCCAATCAGCATGTATACTGTGATCAGTTTCAATTTGCTTACAGTAGAATCCTGTACTACTGTAGCTAACCAAAGGGCCTGTAACCCTTGTGCAGTTAAGTACATTATGTGCAATATACTTGCGAAGAAGAGATAGAAGTAGCCATTGCTCTGACTCAGATATTGAAGGTAAGGCTTTAGACCCGTGTCTCCTGATTCTCGTTCTTCTTTCTTTATTAATTGGTCTCCTAAATTTTCTCCGATTTTTTCTTTGGGATTTATATCTAGTTTCGGAGATTCTGATCTTTGTTGAGAATCATAGATAGCTTGTTTATGTAAGCCAGCAGTTTCATCATGTGCTGTGACAAGGTTTTCAAATTCCTTACAAGATGCCAGCAAACTGTTAAATGTTCCGTCTTGTAGGATTTTCCCTTCTGACATTAACTGAAAATAAAGCAAAAAAAAAAGTCTATATGAATAGTTTCCATACGAAACCAAAATATGTTGACATTCCTGTTTTCTTACATTCTAAGGCCAATCGACATTTTTAACCCTCGAACTTTGCTTAAGCTTCGTTTTTAACCACTCGCCTTTTTTTAGCAGTTTTAACCATTATACTTTAGATACTCACTCATTTCTTCCCAAAAAAAGGCAAGTACAATGGTTGAAATTGCTAAAAAAATGACTTAATTTTCATCACTCGTGGGGAAATTGAGTGTATCTAAAGTACGATGGTTAAAACTGCTAAAAAAGACAAGAGTGGTTAAAACAAAGCTCAAGAAAAGTAGGAGAGTTGAAAATGTCTATAGGCCTACATTCTAATGATGAAAAATAGCAACAGCATTGTGAGTTACTTACCAAAATTTTATCAAATGCAGGAAGAAAGTCGACATGGTGGGTAATGAGCAGGACGGTCTTTCCCGACAGAGCTTCCATGATGTATTCCTGGCCAAGTGATATTAGCTTTCGCTTACAGACAACATTACAAGGTAGTTGAAGTTTAAGTAAGATTAAGAAGTATAATTACTTTAAATAAGCTGGCAGCAACGTGAGCATCAACGGCACTGAACGGATCATCCAACAAATATATATCTGCATCTTGATACAATGCGCGTGCAAGTTGAATCCGTTGTTTCTGTCCGCCGCTGAGATTAATGCCTCGTTCTCCTATCACTGTTCTGTCACCATTTGGAAGCATTTCAAGGTCTTTTACAAGGGAGCACTTTGTAAGTACTTCTTCATATCTTTCCTGATCCATAATCGACCCAAAAAGGATATTTTCTTGAACGGTTCCTGTTTGGATCCACGCTGTCTGAGATACGTAAGCTATTTTTCCATAGACTTGAACCTGGCAAAGTTACGATTAAAGACATGGGTTAAACTCACAGTATGAATTTAGAAGCTCCTGGCACATCTAAAATGAAAATTGGCAACGATACTTAATACTTACCGTGCCGTGAATGTTTGGGACCTCTCCTAGAATTGCGGCGATAAGTGTTGATTTACCTGAACCAACCTCACCACATACAGCCACCTTTTCGGTCGGACCAACCCTCAAATTTATATTGGATAGGGTAGCTTTTGATGGATCATCTTTCCATGAAATACTCGTAGCATTAATGTTTACTGACTGTTCTACCTCATTCCCATTGAACTTCTCGCTATTGGCTGTTTTCCTCTGCAACTCAGGTGCTTCAAGGAACTTCACAATTCGTGTTAACGCAACATTTGCCTCAAAAAAAGCTGCTGCTACATCAGGAATTCCCCTAATCGGCTCCTGAATGAGTCGGACCGTTGCAATAAATGTGAACACATTGGCAACATCTAGAGGAATTTTGATTAGGTAGCATGTGAAAAACGTTGCCACAGTTACTATGGTAGGAGATGACCAAAACAAAATTAAGCCGTACGCCCTTGTGGCTAGAAATGCAGATAACCAATTGGATTCTTCTATCCTCAGGTTCTCGATAACATTCTTGAAATGCGTTTTCCAAGCGTATAACTTTAATACTTTCATGTTTGTAACTGCCTCTGTTATAGCCTTCAGCCTCCTGTCTTGTGCGACCATTAGTTCTGTTAAGTACTTGTGCTGCAATTTCCCCACCGGGTAATTTCCTAATACTGTCAATATTATTACTAGCAACGACACAAGAGTTGCTAGTCCCACTGAGTAGAAAATAATTATTACAGCTAGGCACAGTTGCACAATCGTTGCCCATATTTGGTGAAACCAATATGGAAATTCACCGATTTTATTAGCATCGACTGTAACATAATTCATTATCTGGCCTGGAGAATGAGTTGTCTTGGCATCATTTGATAGCAGTAATTGCTTCTGATAAATTGCTGTAGAGAGCAATGACTTTACACGTAGCCCAATTAGTCTGCTCCGGAAGGACCATTGCCTACTTGATACTGATTCTGCGCATTTTCCCAAAAAGAGTCCCATAGCTAGGACATAACCTTCAAATTTAAAATCTTCCGTCCCCAGAACGAGCCTAATGAAAGCTTTTAGAAGCAAAGGACCACTAGCCAATGCCAACACCTTAGTCAGAGCAAAGAAACCAGATATTATAATCTCTTTCCGCTGCCATTTGAATATTGTTGATAAGAAAGAAGAGGCGTAAGGGGATTCTTTCGCTTTCTGTTCATTCAGTTTCTCCATAAATGAGGAATAACACCTCTCTGCTCGGTCCGAGTCCCTTAGTTTTGGAATATCTATGTCCTCAAGAATCTTCCTTTTCCCCCTATTCAGTAATTGATTCAACCACCCAAATGACATTTTACTGAAATATCCCGCTTTGGCAAAAGGGGTTATAGTTTCATTTTCATCCAATCCCATTTCGCTTCTAGCATTACCTTCCTCGCCTTTTGAAGGGGCATATTCACCATTGTTAGTGTTTTGCCCCCGAAAAGCACGGAACAGTAATAATATTGCTCCAGGAAAAGTCAACATATTTAACACATTTTCTCGCGATGTTTTTTTGTCCGTGACAGCTTGCCAAATAGATGAAACGCAGAGAAATGATGCAAAAAAGGTGGTAAGGATTGAAGAAAGCTTCTCAACCGTTGATATTTGCCTTCTGAGCATGAAAGTTAAACCAAGAACGGACCAAGTAAAGCCTTGAAATAAGACTTCCAGCCATTCATGTAGAGGTATTAAGCTTTGATTCAAACTCATTTTTTCCTGCACTCGCCTTATTCCCAGACTGAGGTATGCCAAACCCAGCCCACCAATGAAAGTGCCAGACAAAACTGGCATTACTGAATAGCCTCGAGAACGAGGCTGGACTACGTACTTCCTTAAGGATAAATTGTTTAAGAAGAGATATACGTAGATCAACATAAGAAGAATGTCGAGGGAGATGACCAAAATATGGTTGACACATGAATTTGGGTAGATAATGGTCGTAAAACTTGAGCTGCATCTGTTCTTGACGTGATATGTACACTGAGAAGCCCCACACAAGATTTCCCATAGAAAGCCGCCCATATTGCTGATTTTGTCCGTCTAATATGCGTTGCAACTGTTACTGAATAAACAAGCAGAGGATTAGTCAGTGATTTTCTTTTTCAGCTTTGCTTAGATATGTCTGATCTTTAAAATGCATATCAAACGAAGGTAAAACATAGATTTGTCTGTGTATGTTATATAAGGATGTGGCACCAAGATACCATTCGTGAATCCTAAACCAAATCGAATGACATAATTTGTAGAACTGTTCATATACACACACACACACACACACACACATATATATATATATATACTCCCTCCGTCCCTCTTTAACTTACAAATTTTGGGTTGCGCACATTATTTAAGGAAAAAGTGAAAAAGTTGATGTGTTGTGAGTGTAGATACTTGAGTGGGAGAGAGAAAGTGGGGTAGAGAATAGTAAGTGGATAGTTGTTGTGAGTATGACAAGTGGGTCCAATTATTTTAAAAGTATTAAAACATTTTCTTTTTGGGACTTTGTAGATTAAAGTGGGACAACCAAAATGGCAAATTTTGTAGATTAAAGAGGGACGGAGGGAGTATATATTTCAAAATAGGTCCATATATTGACAGGGTTTTCCCAATGCAGCACCCAATATTTTAATTTCATTGATTTGGGCCGGATATATGGCCAAAAGTTGTCAGTTTGAGGCCTTGTGATGGATATCGTTACAAAACCTTCTTAAGTCACCATGTGTCGAGCACTTGAGGGATAAATGGATTAATTTGAAATATTGGGCCCAATTTTGGCCATATCAAGTCTTAAATTGGTGAAACTACCTGCCAATATTGGGCCAATTCTGCAATTTACCCGTTGTTTTTAGTTTAAATTAAATTGAGACTTGAATAGTACTGCCTGCTTTGTTTTGTTATTGTCTTATTGGTACTGTTTGTACCAAGTGCTACGGAGTTAGGAGTGACTATACTGTTCCACAGGTACAATGAAGGTAAATCATAAATTTATACGAATACTGTTTGTTATTCAATCCATTTCTTCTAGGCTTTAACAAGGCAACTGTTTGCGTTTTGTTATCTGGTGATAAATTTATCTAAAATCCAGAGTCAAATTGTTAATGTATACTTGTTGCAGGTTCACAGCAGTTCTCCCCCCCCCCCCCAAGAGCAGTGGTCCTCTAATTATGTTGGCGTGGAGAGAGAATTCGTACACAACTGAGGATTCATGATACAAAGTACAAACAGGTGCATGCATATATACTGTCTGAAGTGAAAGGAACACGCTGTTACAATTGCTCTATTTTATGATGCCCTAAGAGTTCATTTTTATCCACTGTATTTTGGTCCGACTTTCATTCTAACTATTACACTCTTTTTGCGCAAATACTACTGTTGTTTGGAAAACCCCTATCATGCTGCTACCAAATTCGTGCCCTAACTCGAGAATTTGGGAGTGAGATGGTAGGTTTTCTATACTACAGCAGTATTTGTGAAAAAAAGAGTACAATGGTTAAAGTGAAAGTCGGGTCAAATTGCAGTGGATGACAACAAGCTTTGCGCTTCTTTTATGAGTAAATAAATATGTTGAGTTCCTGAAATAAGTCAACCACAGGGAATCCTGTTTCTAAGCTCAAAGCTCACCGAAGACATACGAATAAGTAGAAAGGACTTGGGAAGTTTGAAGCATATGGTAGAAACATTAGATGATGTATAGTAGAATAAAGTTATTGGAGATCAAAAATCAGTAAACGGGTAGGAGACGGGTTCGGGGCCTGTGCAGTCTGACTGCAGTCCGACTGCATAACTGTCGGATTGTTATATAACTCACGTTATTATAAAATGTACTCGTGTTACTATTAAGTGTAACCTATGTAATAAAAAATGCAACTCATTTTTACTCTTCCTGACTAAAATGTAATACCCATACTATAAAATGTAATTCATGTCACTTAAATGATGCAACCTATCTACTATAAAAGTTCGACATATGTTCAGTCCTGAACTGCACTCTGCACATAGGCCCCGGATCCGGTAGGAGACTTTTGTAGTTAGTGTGCTCATGCAAATTTTTAAATTGATACCATTCCTATTAAAGCCACTTGATAACAAACAAAATTTGCTAGGCTAACTTCCTCTGAAATAACAATAACAAAGCCTTAGTCTCAGAAGGATTTGGGGTAGACAGACTATCATGAATCATCGTATAGAACGTCAAAGAAAAGAGGGAGAGGATTTTTTTAATATAAAGTTTAGAAGAAAATTTTAAAAAAGAATAAGGTGGGAAGAAAAGAAAAAATCAAAATGGATAATCAAAGATAGGGGTGAGCAAAAAATTTATGGAACCGGACCAGACCAGCTAAAACTGGACCAGACCAGTACATATGGTTTGGTTCCGGTTCTAAAATATTATAGAACCAGTATATTGGTTCGGTCATGGTTCTTGGTAAAATTAATTCCGGTTAGAACCGGACCGGACCAGTTGTGCATATATTCTACATATATTTATTTTATATGTATTATTATTTAGTTAATAAAATTATATACTTATTTTTGTATTATAATTTTTCAAAGATCTATTTAAATTGCTTAATAAAAAAAATACTCATTTAATTATTTGTAACTTTGTACCCAACCCAAGCCCCAAAGTCCCAAATCACCATCAAGTCCTAGACTCCTAATCCTTATTCAGTTTCACTTTTCAACTTTTATATTTCATAATTCATATCCTCTTTTCAATTTACCCAAAGAGTGAAACCTTAGTCTTCGATTCTTTAACTGCGCCGCCTCTCTCCCTCCCAAATATTGGTTTATTTGAAAACAAATAAACTTCAAGTGATTAGAACCGGACCAGACCAGACCAGTAGAACCAGAACCAGTGTATTGGTTCTAACAAGTACTGGTTTGGTTCCGGTTCTAAATTTTTATAGAACCAGCGTATTGGTTCCGGTTCTGGTTCTATGATTTTTTGTCAATAAATGGACCAGACCGGACCATGATCACCCCTAATCAAAGATACAAACAAGTAGAGACAAACTTCAAAACTAAATGCTATGAATATACAAACAGATTGGGATCTCTGAAAATGTATAGTACCTCAGAATTCAGGCCGAAACTGTAATCCTTGAGCTCCCGCGATCAACCAAAACAGTCTTTGTGAACTCTGTGAATTTATATACTCCAAGTGAAAGAGTAAGGAAAACATTATGGTATGTTAGAATCTAACTTAGAATGAAAGCTTTACCAGATTTCTGGTGTACTTTGAAATGAGGCTTTGATTTGTGACAAACACTTCAGAGTAAGCAAAAAATCTCACCATATATACAAGCATAACAATTTTTTTTTTTTTATTTGGCCCCTTCCATTTTCATATTAGAGATTAACAATATCATACAGTTAAGATCTGTACATGTGTATTGGTCGGTTATAGTCAGAATGGAGATTTGCATGACGTGGAGGATACCCTATCAAAATTGAGCTAGCTTTATGCCAGATTTGGGGCGGGTTCAGTCAGACTGCATAAGCAGTCTGGCTGCACTAATGGGTTAGATTCGATCTCCCTTAAATTGGTGACCCCTATTGGATCCACTTTATGACTCATAACTTCACACCTTAACTTAAAAAGATTACTCCCATCACCCGGCCGGAAAGTTAATCCTTCTCTTTTTTCATTGTTAGTTTGAATGAACGTTGAGCAATAATTTAAGTTTTTTTATTTATCCTATTGAGAATCTTAAAATTGGTATTAATGATATTTATAATGGTGTATCAATAACAAGTTTTAGACTTCCATTGAGATAATTAAAAATAACATAAATTATTGATCAAAATTCATTCAAACTAACAACGGAAAAAAGAGATTAAACTTTCGGGACGTGGAAGTAGATCCCATGATGCAGAAGTATTCTCTTGATCTCAGACTGAGTAAAAAATGATCTGCTGAGTAGTTATAGTCAACAATTTATGATTTCCTGTGAATAAAATATTTATAAGTGAAATATTTGGCTCGTTAAAAAAAATCAACATTGTTGTTGATCATTAAAACTCATTAGATCATGAGACACACGTTGATTCTAAAAGATTTGGTTCTGTCACTGAGAAATTTACTTTTTTTTTTTTTTTTTTAATGCCAACTCATTGTTAATGTCATTGACAGGAATCGCCATTACTCTTCTGCATTATTAACGTCGGCCAAAATTGTGCCACCATTACTCTTCCGCCGGCCAAAAATGTGCCACGGGTGTGGATTTCCATCAGGTAATTAAGAAATAATGTGATTTGCATGGTGCATTTGTAAAAATAAAACTTTAAACGAATTCAATTTATTGTAGTATCCCTCCGCCCCAAAATGAATGTCCAAAAATTTATTAAACTTGTTTTTGATCGGTAGCATAACTTGTATTAATTCGGACGATCATTTTGAGACGAAGGTAATAGTTATTTTTGTATCATACAAACAAACATTTTATTTTATTTTGACTTTTTTTTTTCACCCCTTGATGGATTAGTATTGAGTTTTTCGAAGAATTTGGAAGTGCTCCTGAGCGGTCCTGATCCACCCACTTTTCCCTGATTTTAGATATAGATTGGCATCTGGTGCTGGACCCCGGAGCGGACCCAGATCCAAAATCAAGGGGTTCACAAAATACATTAGACAAAAATTATATACAAATTTCTCTCTTTTTATGTTCTTTTATTTTGTTTTGGCAAGGGGGTGGGCTGTGAAACTAGCAAAGGGGGGTTCACTTAGTACTAAAAAAAATAAAAAATATTTTTTTTAACTGTCAACATAAAGTTAGGGGGGTTCACTTCCACCCCCTTGGACCTTCTTGGGTCCGCCCCTAGCTGGACCCCACAATTGTCTGCGGGGTCTGTGACATGGGATTAAAACCTCTCATTCAGAGCCTTTTGCTCTTGTACCGCTGCCGTAAAATATATATTATGCATTGTAAAATCCCGTAAAACATTTGTACAAAAAGTAACGTAAAACATTTCTACATGCTTACAAACTTTTACATTTTCACATTTCGTAGTACAATTTTTTTACATTACTTTTTATACAAATGTTCTACATTTTTGTAGTGAGTTTTACTTTTATGACGTAGTAACATTTTTACGACAAGAGCGCCGCATCAAATACTTGATGGCGGTTGTCCCGATACCCTTTAGCAGTACTTGTTGTTGTACCAAATGATCATGCAGCATTGAGTTTGGAGTACTTGTTGTTCTGATACTTGAGTCTAACACTTGTTGTAGTTTGTATAAATGATAAATATGTTTAAAATATGGGACTATCTTCAATGAGCATATACTATATACACATGGTACATGTGGTTTAGGAGATCCCTTTGTGTCAGGAAACAATATTTCAGTAGTTTTGTTATTAATTTTAAACATTTTTTTTTCTTTCTATTAATGTGGTTGAGATCCCTTTGAAACATATTATATGGTTGTCAAGACAAGTATTTTAAGTTGTAAGCATCTTATGATTATTGACAGGCCAAAATACATTTTACCCCCCAAAGTATCTACCGATTCCCACTTTGCACCCCCGTTTGAAAAGTCGGTCTCTTTGGTACCTAAGTTTCCAATTTTTCCCACTTTGCACCCTCCGTCAAATGGCTGTTAGAAAGCCACCGTTAAATAGCACTTGGCCCGTCACATGAGGGGTATTTTCGTCCTTTCGGTGTGGGTTACTTTTTCTTTGAAACATAACATAACGTGAAACGATGGCGTTTAGTTGGGAGATAGAAAAAAAAAAGAAGGAAAAACAAATAATGTAATGTACGCGTTCTTCATCAAATCGCGTACACCACCCATTCCTGTCTCCGACCAACACCAACACCTCCGACCGGCCTCCTCTATTCTTCATTGTCATCACAGTAATCTTTAATTTTTGATTTTCGTTACGATTTTTGATTTAGGTTTTGATTTGAAAACCCAGATCTGCGTTTGTTTCATTGTTATTTTGATTTTGATTTTTTTCCGATCTCTGATTTTGATTTTGATTTGGGTTTGATTTAAGTTTCGATCTTTGATTTTTGACTTAGGTTTCGATTTTTGATTTAGGTTTAGAAACCCAGATTTGGGTTTGTTCTGAAAGCGAAAATAATGACTAGGTGATTTGGTGTAAATATTTTGTATGTATTAGAATATATCTTGGTGCATATCCTAGGCAGTTAATTAGGAAATAGATTAGACTAGAATGGTAGTCAATATTTATGTTCTAGTGTAGAGAATTATATTGTAGAATTCCTTTATATACAAGACAAAAATTTGGGTGAGAATTTCGGGTTGTTAAAGTATCACTAAGTGATTCAAGTCATTTATACAACAAACAAAAAAAAAATGTTTTTTTTTTTTTTTTTTTTTTCATGTTAGCCAACCCCAAATCATTTGAGGCTAAAGCTGTGTTGTTGGTGTACTCTATCACTATGTGATTCAGGTCATTTATTCTAGGGTTTAACAAGGCAACTGTATGTGCTTTGTTATCCAGTGATCATTTTATCTAATATCCACAGTTGAACCGTTAATTAATGTATACTCTCTCCGTCTCAATTGAAACTACCTATTTTGATTTGGACGCATGACTGAGAGAAAGTGGAGTATAGAATACTCCCTCCGTCCCAGCTCACTTGAGACTTTTTGACCAAAACTGGTCAACTTAAAGTCGGTTTGACCAACACTTTATAGAAATATTTATGTTCCAGAAAACTTTTTAAAAATTGTTATTGAGAGGATTTTTAATGGTGGTCATTTTACATTTTTTTAATTTTTGTTCGGATCATAAATATTTCTATAAAGTGTTGGTCAAACCGACCTTAAGTTGACCAGTTTTGGTCAAAAAGTCTCAAGTGAGCTGGGACGGAGGGAGTATTGAGTAAAAAGTTGTTATGAGTGTGAAAATAGGTCTCGAGTTCTAGCTCAGTGTTAGCTTCCCATGCGGAGGTTACGAGTTCGAATCCTTTAGAGGGAGATTTGTGTTAGCCTATTTATAGGTCTAGTTTTAGTCTTTATGACACTATGAATTAATAAAAAACCCTTTTTTTTTTTAAAAAAAAAGAGTGAAAATGGGTCCCATTAATTAAAAAGTAGTATAATTTTTTAATTTTTTTGAAGTGTGTAGTTTCGTTTGGGACGGAGGAGGGAGTAAAAACATTAGATGATGTCTAGCAGAATAAAGTTGCAGGATACAAAAAAATCAGTGAAGGGGGTAAGATAGGAGACTTATATTCTTGTGCTCATGCAAATTTTTATACTGAATATTGTTCTTATTAAAGCCAACATAGTTTTGTAGGCTAACTTTCTCTAAAACGAAATTGCAAACTCAAAAATGGGTAAGCAAAAAATACAAGAAAGTAGAGACAATATTCAACTTATATTCAATTAAATATTATACAAACAGCTTGGGATCTCTGAAAATGTTTAGTACCTGAAAGTTGAGCCTGACACTGTAATTCTTTAAGCTCCTGCGATCAACCAAAATTGAAGGTGTGCTATATATATATATATATATAGGGTCGCGCTCCTGTGAGAACCATTTTAAATGAGAACCGTGAGAACCAATCATAACCGTTTGATTAAATACAAAATCAAATGTCCAAATTATAGATACATTGGATACACTTGGATACAATAGCTAATTTTAAAAAATACAATTGGATATATTAGTTTTTAACCTACTGTATCCAAGTGCAACACTTAGAAACAATACTGTATCCAAGTGCAATATCGAAATATCGATACAATACTTGTTTAGCTACTGTATCCAAGTGCAATATCGAAATATCGAAATTTATGTATTGTATCAAAGTGTATTCAATGTCGCGCCATCTGAAAGATCACCCTAATTTAAAAAAATACAATTGAATATATTAGTTTTTAACCTACTGTATCCAAGTGCAATACTTAGATACAATACTTGTTTAGCTACTGTATCCAAGTGCAATATCGAAATATCGATACAATACTTGTTTACTGTATCCAAGTGTAATATCGAAATATCGATACAATACTTGTTTAGCTACTGTATCCAAGTGCAATATCGAAATATCGAAATTTATGTATTGTATCTAAGTGTATTCAATGTCGCGCCATCTGAAAGATGGCCTGTAGTTGCACAGCTAACCTCTATGGGGTTATGAAACTATGGGTTCTCCAAAAATTCTCCCAAGGGAAAATCGAACCCAGGACCGCCCCTTCAAGGGAAACCCTAACACACCCACCCGATACCACTAGGCCAGAAGGCCTTTGGTATGTATCTATAATCTGGACATTTGATTTTGATTCTAATCTTATGGTTATACTTGGTTCTCACGGTTCTCACGCAATTGTGGTTCTCATTTGAGCACCTACCCACACACACACACACACACACACACACACATATATATATATATATTAAAAAATAATATTGTGAATTCTATGAACTTATAAACAAGAGAGTAAGGACAATTCTTCTGATACCTTAGAATCCAATTTAGAATGAAAGCTTTGCAAGATTCCTGGTCGCACTTCTGATGAGGCTTTGAGTTGTGACAAACACTTGAGAGTAATGAAACGAAAAATCTCACTATATATTAACAAATCATACTCCCTCCGTCAAATGATCATCACGTTTCTTTTGCCGTTTCTATGAAGGAAATTTGAGCAATAATATTAGGTTAATTTAATTATACTAATAAAAATTTCAAACTTTTTATTGATACACCATTATATTATTAATAACAAGTTTTAGATTTTCGTTTGGATAATTAAATCAACTTAAAATTATTGCTCAAAGTTTCTCTGTAGTAATCGCGAAAAAGCGCGAAGATCATTTTGAGACGGAAGGAGTATTTCTTATCTGACCCCTTACATTTTCATGTCAGAGATTACTGTGATTTGGATATGAAAACTGATTAAAAATATACTCCCTTCGTCTCACTTTGGCCACAAGAAAATATTTTGTAGTTTAAGAAACCTCAGTTAATGACTTATTCAATTTTTATGTTTCCTAGTATAACTTTCTTTAATAATATGTACATGATTAGTTTATAACTGGCCAAACAAAATGAGACAAACAAAAATAAAAATATGGCCAAACACAATGAGATAGAGGTAGTAGATATTAGCTCACAGCAAAGATAGATAGTTAGAAGCATCTTTCAAAATAGAAAATAGTGAGTATGACTTTTGATTTAAGAGCAAATTTATTTATTTATTTATTTTATACCTTTTCAATCAGTTGTGGATATTAAATTGACAAAATCACACACATATTCTCTCTGTTCCGAAAAATTAGTTTATTTTTGTAGTTATTACAAATGAACTCTGAGAAATAATTATATTACTTTTAGTTATTTTAATGAAATTTTATAACTTGTTATTAATACTCTATTATAAATAATATCAATATCAATTTTTATATTTTTATTAATTAAAATAATTAAAAATAGTCAAGATTATTGCTCAAAATATATTTATAATAAAAATGAAAAATAAGGACTAATTTTTTGGGACAGACGGAGTATCAATAAAATTCTCACGTCCCTCCACCAATGGAGGTATTATCGTTGTGATCTGCAGGAGCAGAGCCGAATTCCCGTAATATGACTAAACCTTTTGTAATATTTCTATTATTTTTTTTAACATTGTCATGTAATATTTTTTTTTTTTTTTTTTTTAACATTGTCATGTAATATGTCTAGACTTTTGTAATATTTTTCCGTGCCCACGATTGTCATGATACTGACCGAAATCTATGAAAATACAAGAAATAAATATTGATTGAGCTGTTTGACATTAAGATTATCATACATTTATTTAGTTGTACTACTCACTCCGTCTCAATTTGAATGTCAATTTTTTTTTCTTTTTTTGTAATGTCTAAAAAGTGAATAATAAGAATCTCTCTTAAATTAATTTTAGACATATACTCGTATGTAGGTAATTTCAGGTAAGGAAGAAGTAATGTTATTACTTTTAACAAATCACTAGTAGTCTTTTTGTGTTGTGGGCATTTCTACAACATTATTGTAAGCATATAATTGTGACACACACACACACACACACACACACACACACACACACACACACATATATATATATATATATATATATATATATATATATATATATATATTAGACTAGTTTAACTATCCCAATATTTTTTTTTTAAAAAAAATGTTGTTGATAATATTTACAATTGTGTATTAATAACAAAATTTAAATTTCATTAAAATAATTAAATTAAACTAAAATATTTTTAAAGTTCATTCAAATTGACGGCAATAAAAGTGGAATATTATCCTGGGATGTAGGTATTAAAGGTTGAGAGAGGTCGAGGGTGGTGTGTTCTGGAAGAAGGAGAGGCTCCCATTATGAATCATAGCTCTGATACCATGTCAAGGATTAGAGAAAGAGCCAATCATACATGGAGAAGAAAGGTTAATATGAAAGACTCAATTATATTAATGATAGGATGTACATATTTATAGGGTTTACAAAGAGAATATTCTAGAGTTTATTCATAATCTATACAATTCAAAACATCTAATTGATATACACGATCTTCTAAGTTAGGTACCAAGATAAAAACTTAATATTTACTAATATATTCCTAATAGTAGGGAGTATCAATTTCTAAATACCCATACTGCCCCATGCTAAAATTTTATACTCTCTCCGTCCCAGAGTATATGTTATCTCATTTGCACATAAATTAAGAAATGGTAAAAGTGATACAAGTGTTGTGAGTATAAAAGTAAAGTAGGAGATAGAATGAGTGGGAGGAATAGTAAAAAATCTTTTCTATTTTAGAAAGTTGACATATACTCTACGACAGACTAAAAAGATAGACATATACTCCATGACTGAGGGAATAAAAGATTTGGTTCTTCGTCACAGGAATTCACTTTTTTTTTTATATATATATATATTAACTCGTTGTTAATACTCCCTCCGGTCGAAAATAACTGTCACTTTTGGACCAAAATTTTGGTCCAAAATAATTGTCACTTTTGAGCTAAATGTCCCTTTTACCCTTGCATTGAAATTTGTTTTCTTTTATTAATTGTCTTAGTGTGAGAGACATTAATGTAAGAAAGTTGCACACTTAATAGAGGTAAAGTTGGAACTTTTGTGATTAAGTCATGATAATAATTGCATTTCTTAAGAATTGTACAAATGCAAAAAAAGACAGTCATTTTGGACGAGAGGGAGTGCTGTTTAACAGGTTTCACTATTTGTGTGAAAGATTGTTTTCACAACTTGAATATGCGACTCCAAGTCACGTGACGTCAAGGCTCCCCTTTTGTTTAACACTTGTCATAATTTGGGTGAATGTAGTACTAATTGGATCAGCATTGAGCACTTGTTGAAATAGAAACTCACACAAAATTTGTTACTCCCTATTCTTCATAGACCATAATATTAATATAATATGTAGCACATGTGTCCCGTCTTAAAATAAGTGTTATACTTTTTAATAAAAAAATGGTTTTAATGTAATTTTAATCTGATACAGAAGTACTCTCTCCGTCTCAAAATAGATGTCGTTTTGAGAGTTAATTTTTGTCTCAAAATACATGTCGTTTTACTATTTTCAAGGCTATTTTGTTGTTGTATACCAACTCTACCCTTATTAATGATAGTGGATGATCTCTTTAACAATTATTTAATTGCCTAGGTAATTGCATTACTTTAGGGGTATATAAGACTTTTTTACATACATTAATTGTATTTCTTAATATGTGTAAAGTGGTTGAAACGACATATATTTTGAGACGGAGGGAGTAATAAATAAAGGAGTAAAGTACATTCTTTTAAACAATTAACAAGTTTTCTGCTACATTTATCACGGAACGATGCAGTATTAAATAGGAAAAATTTCTCAGAAGTCCTTTAAACAAAACAAATTTTTAAAAAAGGACAGACAATTTTCTTTATTTTGTTTGGGTCCACTAGATGGAAAGCTTATTTCCATTAGGTCCTCTGTTTTTTTAATGACATACTTTAATCTCGAAATTACCCCTCCTTCACTAATTCACACAGACACTTTCTCTCTCAACCCTCACACACACACACTCTCTCTCTCTCTCTAAAACCTCCTTTCCAGTCATCCATCTCACCCGTCGGCGACCTCTCTCCGGCGACCTCTAGGACTTCGACCTCCCAAATCTAGCTCCTCCTTTGCTTCTTCGTTCGGATCCGGCGCCGGTTCCCCCTCCTCCGTCCCCTCTCTCCATTCTGGCCAGACTTGGAGGGCGATGATGTCCGACCAATCTCCTCAATCGCCGGTCAGATATGCATATTCCGGCGAACATACCTTCAGATCTGTTACCATCCTCGTCTCCGACCTTCTGCATCGTTTTTTTTTTTCGAATCTGGCTTTAAAATGATATGGTTTGGTTTTTTTATGGATGTAAGTTTTATTGAAGTTTGATTGCAATGATCAGCTTTAGGAAAAAATTCCTTCCCATGATTCTGATAAAAATGTGTGGCGATATAGTTAATTTTGACTTTTTCTTTGTGCGTATTTATAAAATCTGAGCTGGGTTTTAAGATTATTACGTTGGATATACATAGATTCTGAAACTTCAGCAAATGAGGTATGATGAAATACAAAGAATAAAAAGAAACATACGAGAAAAAGGACCAGCCAACTAGAATGATGCAGTAGTGAAAAATAATGGCTGATTTATTTTAATTCTGTCTTTTTGTTCATTTCTAAGTGATAATGAGCTCCATCCTGATTAACAAATTCTTTAGTAGGCCATTCTGAATTCTCCCTCTGTCCCATTTAAATTGCACAAAATCGTTTTAACACGAAAGTTAAGGAAAAAATAAAAAAGGTGATTTGTTGTGAGTGTATATAGTTTGATAGGAGAGAGAAAATAGGGGTATAAAACAGTTAGTGGGTTAGTTGATATGAGTATGCAAGTAGGTAAAAACTTTCTATTTTTTGATTTGATAATTTTTATGGGACAACCAAAATGGCTAATTTTGTAATTTGAAATAGTACGGAGGGAGTACAAATTAGGTACAACATTACTTTAGATTTAGTCATTCATGAATACTGTAGTTGTATGAAAAATGTTAATATTATTTTCAACTTTTTATCGTTCTTCCCATTTTGCAGTCGGTAGCAATGCCATGGATCGGGTAGCAATGACTTGGCGCGAGAATTTTGAGGATCTCCAAGAAGCATTATTCTCGGCATGACCCTAAATTTATGTGAAACGAATTATGTTGGGATTTCTACAATGATGATTATATTTAGATTTACTCTTTGTAGCTTTTTACAAATCGATGTCCATAAATTTTGTTTATATTTAATGTGGTTAGTGTTTTTACTTGAGTTGGTGCAGCAAGTTTGTTTATGGGGATTTATGGGAAGGGGTAAAAAAATTGGTTCATTTTTTAATTAAAATGACACTCACAACGTTTTAGGTAGCGTTTTAAAAATCGCTAGGCGCCTAGGCGGGGTCGAAAAATTTGCTTCAATTAAGACTTGGATATTTTCTTCAATTTCTTCATCTTTTTTTGTCCTAAGAGACAGTAGCTTTTTTACTTTGAGATTTAAGTCTCAATATTTTTATAGGTTTGTGACATGACTCTCACTGTTTTTATAGGTATGTGACATATCTCTCTGTATTTTTTATAGGTCTATGACACGTCTCTCAGTGTTTTTAAAGGTCTGCGACACGTCTCTCAGTCTTTTAATAGGCATGTGACTTGTGTCTCAGTGTTTTTATAGGTATGAGAAATGGCTCTCAGTGTTTTATTGGTCTGCGACATGGCTCTTAGTGTTTTTATAGGTATGTGACTTGTGTCTCAATGTTTTTATAGGTCTGAGACATGGATACAATGTTTTTATTGGTCTACAAAATGGCTCTCAGTGTTTTAACAGGTGTAAGACATGGCTATAGGTTTGTGACATGCCTCTTAGTGTTTTTATAGATCTATGACATGGCTCTCAGTGTTTTTATAGGTATGTGACTTGTCTCCGACTATTTTTATATGTCTGCGACATGTCTCTCAGTGTTTTTATAGGTATGTGACATGTCTCTCAGTATTGTTATAGGTCTGCGACACGTTTCTCAATGTTTTTATAGGTTTGCGAGATAGTTCTAAGTGTTTTTATAGGTATGTGACATGTCTCTCAGTGTTTTCATAGGTCTGCGACACATCTCTCAGTGTTTCTATAAGTCTGAGATATGTCTCTCAGTGTTTTTATAGGTCTGAGATATGTCTCTCAGTGTTTTTATAGGTTTGAGATATGTCTCTCAGTGTTTATAGGTCTGAGACACTTGTCTCAGTATTTTTATAGGTCTGTGACATAGCTCTCAGTGTTTTTATATGTATGTGACATGTATCTCAGTGTTTTTATAAATCGGAGACATGACTCTCAATGTTTTTATAGGTTTGAGACATGTATATCAACGTTTTTATTGGTCTACGACATGGGTCTCAGTGTTTTAACAGGTGTAAGACATGGCTATAGGTCTGCGACATGTCTCTTAGTGTTTTTATAGATATGCGACATGGCTCTCGGTGTTTTTATAGGTATGTGACTTGTCTCTCACTAATTTTATAGGTCTGCGACATGTCTCTCAGTGTTTTTATAGGTATGTGACGTGTCTCTCAGTATTGTTATAGGTCTGCGACACGTTTCTCAGTGATTTAAAGGTTTGCGACATAGTTCTAAGTGTTTTTTATACGTATGTGGCATGTCTCTCAGTGTTTTTATAGGTCTGCTACACGTCTCTCAGTGTTTCTATAGGTCTGAGATATGTCTCTCAGTGTTTTTATAGGTCTGAGATAGGTCTCTCAGTATTTTTATAGGTATGAGACACGTCTCTCAGTATTTTTATAGGTATGAGACACGTCTCTCAGTGTTTTTATAGGTTTGAGATATGTCTCTCAGTAATTTTATAGGTCTGAGACACTTGTCTCAGTATTTTTGTAGGTCTGAGACACTTGTCTCAGTATTTTTATAGGTCTGTGACATAGCTCTCAGTGCTTTTATATGTATGTGACATGTATTTTATTGTTTTTACAAGTCGGAGACATGACTCTCAATGTTTTTATAGGTTTGTAACATGTATCTCAGAGTTTTTATAGGTCAGCGGCATGACATTCAGTGTTTTTATAGGTTTGTGCATGGCTCTCAATGTTTTTAGAGGTATGTGATATGTTTCTAAGTGTTTTTATGTGTATGTCACATGTCTCTCAGTGTTTTTATAGGTATGTGACGTGGTTCTAAGTGTTTTAATTTGCATGTGACATGGTTCCAAGTGTTTTTATAGGTGTGATATGGTTCGAAGTGTTT
This sequence comes from Campanula takesimana, assembly GCA_026119855.1. Taxonomy (NCBI): domain Eukaryota; kingdom Viridiplantae; phylum Streptophyta; class Magnoliopsida; order Asterales; family Campanulaceae; genus Campanula; species Campanula takesimana. The sequence continues at coordinate 47,812 of JAOWBW010001440.1, forward strand.
TTATTGGTGTGTAACATGGTTCTAAGTGTTTTTATAGGTATGTGATATGGTTCTAAGTGTTTTTATAGGTATGTGACATGATTTTCAATGTTTTTATAGCCATGCGTCATGTCTCTCAGTGTTTTTATACGTTTATGATATGACTTTTAGTGTTTTTATAGGTTTGAGACATGATTCTCAGTGTTTCTAAGAGTCTGAGACATGAATCTCAGAGCGGGATGAAAATATGGCTTGGAAAGGGGGAGCACCCTTATAAAGGGTAGTTAGGGGTATTCTTGGCTATTTTTGTCCCTTGGGTTTTTGAGCAATTAGAAAAATATTGTGTCTTCTTTAGAAATAAAAGTTAGAATGAAGGGCTTTTAAGAAAATGTCCCTATTAAATGTGGTTATTATTTCTTCGATGGAGATCCCTTAGTGTCAGGATGTCAAAATTTCAGGTCTTATTTTTAACAGCGATCTTGTTTTTTCATGCGGTTGAGAGATGCCTTTGTAAAAATATGTACTCGCTCCGTCCCATGTATAAACTACACACTTGTAGAGTTGTACTTAGACACGAACGATTAAAAATAGCTTTAGTGAAGTGCGGTGAATACGAAAAATGAAGTAGTAGAGAGAAATGGGGTAGGAATAGTAAGCAGATCATCCTCATGTCCCACACGAAGGAGAAAATTGATATCTAGAGAGAAAAAATTATGCATTTATTTTTCTAGGAAAGGAGTATGAAAATCCCCACACACACACACACACAAAAAAAAAAAAAAAAAAAAAAAAAACCAACACATTGATATCGATTAGCTTATACAACGAAGAACAAAAAATACAAGCTCTACGCAGAGCTCGAATTTCACTCTGCTTAGTAAATTCCACATAGACTGAGACTCGCTTTTAATTACGTACATTTTCGTGGTTTTGCATTTGGAGTGCTCTCTATAATTCCGAACTGGGGACGGAGGTTTAAGCAACAAGAAGAGAAAGAAAGAAAGAATGTAGTATGGAAGATATCATCAACTCATGCTTTTAGGATAAAATAGCTTTCAATGCTTCTTTCACATAGGGATATTTGAAGGAGAAGCCCAATTCCTTTGCTCTAGTAGGAAGCACTCTTTGTCCTTCCAAAACCTGCAATATAGCTCAAAGCTTAGGTGTTGGGGGAAAAAATGACAGGACGGATGTATACATATGTATATATGTTTTTATATGCATGTATGTAGTTATGTGTACGTATGTATATACATATAAATATGTATATATGTGCAAGTATATGTAGTGGCCGATGGCAGTGGCGAACCCAGGATTTTTTCACAAGGGGGGCAAAAATTGCGTAACTCATTTAAAGGGGGGCAAAAATAAATGTTAGTGCATTTATTTTTTTAAACAAAGGGGGAAAGGTCTAAAATATCTCACTAATACCCCAAACTTCTAAAAAAAATTGCACTGGTAATTTTTTTTAAAAAAAAAAACAAAGGGGGGCCATTTCCCTCCATACACTACACCTAGGTCCGCCGCTGGCCGATGCAGATCAAACGCTTTTTTTAAGTGGGTGCACAAATTACACTAAAAGGTTTATAATGTAAATTGTGAAGAAAAAAACTTGTTGTCGGACTCAAACCCATAACCTCAGGGATTAAAAACCTTTTCCACTGAATTAGACAAACTATTTGATTAAATGAGTGCACTTGCACCCATATAGATGAGCTTAGGTCCGCCACTGTGTATATGTATGAATATATATGTACATATGCATATGCATATGTATAGAGAGAGAGCATTGTAACGCTTACCACTGTAGCGCCTTCTCCTAGGACTGCTTTGAGTGCTATGTCAGGTACTGGTAGCCATGAGGGACGCCCCAGTACAGATCCAAGATGTTCACACATCTCCCCTAGACGAACAGGATTTGGTGCAGTTCCATTAATAACACCTGATATTTCAGATTATTTAGACTTGAATCTCAAAATGCAAAATACTCCCTCTGTCCCCAAATGATCTTCTCATTTGCCATTTCTCATTGTCCCAAAAAGTTCTTCCTATTTCTACAATTTAGGCTTAAATGTGCATAAACATGACATGGCTAGTGAAGCAAGTGTCATATCCTTAAAAAGTTTGAATAGTCAAATGTGAAGATCATTTTGGGACGGAGGGAGTATATAAAGTTCAAGACAATGTTTTGATCTGACAAGCAACTTTCAAGCAGATTCTATATTAAGTGAAATCAAGTGAGAATTGATGCCATATGTAAGACTTTCACCTTTATAAGATGGATTGGACAAAGCTTCATAAATAAGATCGACCAAGTCATCCACGTGAATCCAGGAAAACCTACAATAAGAAAAACCAATACATCATGAATGTCCGTAAATGAATCAAAGTTTCTTGAATGCTTCTCATTTCAAACATATTTTCTTAACATGGGGTTCATGCTTAAAGAGAAGTTTTTTATTCAATGAGGGTGCCGAAAAATGAGAAAAGTAAAGGGTGGCAGCCATTAACTAGAAAGATAAAGTTTGAAACAAGCACACTGGTAGGAACTCGGAAGACAGAAGTAGAGGCGATTGGTGATGAAAAAAGAGCACCCGAAAGATGGTTGGAACTATAGAAAGTAAAATGGGAACAAATTGGGGTTAAATGTTTTTTGCAAGGGAAATTCTCAGGGGGGGGGGGGACCCATATTGTCACAAGTGGGTGCGACGACACCCACTGGATTTTAAAATAAATACTTTTTATGTTGGATTTGTTGATTTGTGATTTATTGGTTAAAATTAAGTAAAAAGAAAAAATTTGGCACCCACTGGATGTAATTCCTAGGTCAGCCACTGGATATTCTTGATGACGTGATGAGCTTAATTTGAACCCATTCGCAAGATTTACAAACTCATCCACTAGAAAACTACCAACTCCACTCATTAAAATATCTCAAATCTAAGCCAAGAGAAGTTAAAACACATTACCATTGTTTCCCCGAGCCCAATGGTCCACCAGCAAACATCATGAATATGGGGATCATTTTAGCTGCATAGGTCCAAAGAAAAAGTGTGCTTAAATTGGATAAAACACATGAATTTAGTATTAATAAAATTTGAAAGTTATCAGTTGTCGCGATATTAAATTTTGCTGATCAAATAAAACGAAAAAACTCGTTACACCATTTCTTCAGTTTATATCAGAAAGTGACAGCTGACAACCAAATGCCAAAATTCTTTTCAAGTCACATTATAGAACTTTCGAAATCCAGACTTTTGACATGATTCCTTCAAGTTGACTATTTTGCAGATTAACATTTGTATCTTGGAAAGATAATTGCGAACTTAAATTTGAAAGCATGATTTTAAAAGGAACCCGAAAACAAGGATAAACCGAACCTAGAGCACCGCCATCTTTCCCAAGGACAACTCCGATGCGAATAAGTGCTAGTCTAACATCCTTGTTAACGTTCATGGCAGTTGCTTCCCATTCTCTGCAAACCTGACCAGATTAATCTTTTCAATAACAGAATGAGCTTCCACTGCTTGTTTTATGAAAAACTTTTAGTGTATTTCCACAATAACGGACCTGCTTTCATTAATTAATGAAACTAAAGTTTTATCTTGTTACCTCCGCTAAATAGTCATTTCCGGATGGACTTTGCTCGTTAAACACTTGAGTTTCACTAGTACCTGAATTTAGAGAGTAGTCAGTTCTTACTACAAAAACATTTCATCGAGAAGACAAAAGTGCCTAAATTTAGCATAAAATGAAACAAAAAAACAAACAGATTTCTGCATTATGTTTTAGCACCAACACATCACCATTTTCTCTCTCTTTTGTGGAACATGTTGTGTTGGTACATAGGAATCTTAGGACGTACTGTAACTCTACTATGCACTGTAACAGTCCAAAACAAAAGAGTTTTGGGTGAAATTATTTTGGGTTTGCTTTAGGGTTTAAATTCATGAATTCTCTGTTCCTAACTTATGCTTTAATTATTTACTACCTCCGTTTCAAAAGGAATGTCCAAAAAAAAAAATTCAAATTTGCTCTTGATCAAGAGTAAATTTCAATTTTTTCGCACATTTATTTTGGGACGGAGGGAGTTTTTATTTTTGCCTTTTCCATTCATACAAGTTGCCTAACCGGTGCATGATGTAACTCTTCCTGATTCATTACTGCCAATCTACATAAGATTTATGGTGCATGATATAACTCTTCGTGATTCATTACTGCCCAATTACATAAGAATTATCTGAGATTGAAATAAGAAAAAAATTGAATAAGAACCCCCTCAAAGACTGAATTTTCAATGATAAAAAGAACTGATTTGAGCTGCCGTGATACATAGCTACAAAGGAGAAATTTGATAATAATTAATACCGAAAAGAACCCTTTGGCTAAATATTAAAAATGCTTCCTTCTTTGGCTCACAGTTCACATTAGAAAAGTCAAAAGGAGGATATATTACTACCCACGAAAGTATCCGAAAATATAGGGATTTTTTATTTATCCAGCAGGTGGCATGACATTGAAAAGATGATTTCTGAAATGATTCAAGATGGAATCTTAAAAAAGGGAATTCAAAGGGAAAGGTAGTTATAATAGAAAAGATTATGCGGAGTATAAAATAACATGAAGACTGAACAGAAGCCTTCAGGAGAAAAATTGATTGACAGGAGATCGGTACAGACTACTAATACACAACTTTTTCTTTCTTTTCATTTTATGATTTTTTTTTTCTTACTTCACTTGCCAACAAAATTGAAGATTATATTAGGTTGCGTATGGAAATAAATGCTATAGAAGCAAAGAAAGGCCAACGTCAATCTAAGAAGAAAGGAGCTGAGAGATTTTTTTTTATTTTTTTTTATCACATACCATAGTAACCAACTGCTGTTGCACTGACCAAAACATTTGGTCTTGCATCATCTTGCGAATCATTTATCAACTCCACCACCTTCAGAGAGTAAAATTTTCAGCAAGTAGAATATGTAATTTCTCATTATTGTTTGCAATAATGATGTCTTTCAGCAAGATAAAATAAGTTTTGTTTCATTTTTTTTTTCTTTTTTTTCTTTTTTTTTAGTTGGTTAAGAAAACCCGAAATGACAACCTTTGAGGTGACTCTAGTCCTGCTTTGCTTGATCTCTTTCTTGATCTGCAATAGAGAAAAATGAACTAAACTTCAAGCATCTGACCAGATCTTACAGTAAATCAACTCGGCATAAAGCCCAAGAATCTTCCTCGGAAAAGAAAATGTGGCACAATAATTTGTTGTCACAAAGAGTCGATCAAACACCATAAACAAATAGTACATGAGAAGGACATTAAAAAAAAATCAGAAATGGGGTCAAAATGCATAATAAAAGCTTAACACTATCAATACGAACATTGTCATTCAAGTTCAAGTTCATTCATTGATCAACGTCGCGCTAGGGAGAAAGAAAATAATGTAGAAGAATATTAATAACACCAGGCCATGTCTCTAATGTCACCCTTAATTGTTTTCCTAGTTTTTCTGTACTTGAGAAGATATAGGTGCATAAACCAGTACATCATAAGGGTCTATAAAGGAATGTGTTTGTTATAGGGTGGAGTAAGTATGAGAGTAATGAAGAGAGTGGTCATAATTTTCCTGAATTTGAGTCAAGTGCTGCATCAATATCTGCCTGCCGCATATCATTGTGGTTGTTTTCACACTCAATCAGAATTTTCAAATAGTAACTTGTACGGAGTATTAGAGTTATTGTTATTGATATGATTAGAAGTTGCTCGAGTATTGTCATCCTTAAGTGAATTTTCCAACCATTAAACTATATATATATATATATACACACACACACAAAAGAAAAAAGAAGAACAAAGTGAACTGTTTTACATTCATATACTCCCTCCGTCCCACCTCACTTGAGACCTAAGAGGTGGGCACAATAACTAAGGAAAAAGAATAAAATAAAGAAAATGTGTGGTAGAAAATGAAGAGAGAGAATGAGTGGGGGTGGGGTTAATAGTAGGTTGGTTGAATGAATTGTGTGGTGGAAAATGAAGAGAGAGAATGAGTGGGTGGGGTAGATTGAATATAAAATTATATAAAAATTACCATTTTTGGGAGTCTCAAGTGTGAGACGGACCAAAATGGAAATAAGTCTCAAGTGAGGTGGGACGGAGGGAGTATTGTCTGCAGGGTCTAAAAATAGTGTACTATTGACAGTCTCACCTCCTCAAGCATGTAACATTCAGGAGAGCTCAGTAGAGACGACATCTAGATATGCCTTTAAAGTATAAAAAGCAGAAAACGGTAATAAGCTTGTAACACACCTCGGGTGACCATCTTGTACTGATGGGCAAACCGGCCAAATTTACGACAGCAGTTGAACCTTGAATGCTATCTTTCCACTCTGGCTCCTCTGCAATTACAATCCTTGGGAAATCCTTGACTACAATTGCAAACAGGAAAGTTAAAGAACTAAACAAACATGTTTAGGAGAACGGAAAATTACACTTACAGTATATGCATTTCATAATTCCCGGAACATGAAAATTTTGTCTAATCGGATACAAAATGATAAAGGCTAATAGCAAAAAGGAAAGCAGTTGGTGTTGATGTTTTCAGCAAAAGCAAGATGTCCAAGTAACAATTGTTGTAAAAAACTGAACTTTCCGTTATATGCTTGAACTATAGCATCTTCTGAAAAAACTGCTGCGCTATACATTTATACACGGATAAGTATTTATTACCTTCTTACCCGGAAATATTGACAGAGCATTAGATCTTGACCTCGTTAACACGCGAACGCTGTGGTTATCTGAAATGCAAATGTTGTCATGAGATATATTTGATTCTTCAGATCCATAAAAGAAAAATTCAAAAAATATCAAAGGAATACTTTGATATGAAACATCTGTCTCAATAATCTCAATCAATTATGCAGTTTATAAAGAAATGCGACATGAATGATGTGGGAACTAATCAAATCTAATCAAGCTACGTAATCCTTAATCAGTCGCTACGGTTGTTTAAGCATCAGAATTTCAGCATAATTTGAAAAAAGTCCATCAGCTTGCTTTTAGTTTAATGACGTCTGCAAGCAACCAAGCCAGAATTGGAAAACAGGTAGCTTTACTGTTACCCCCATGTCCTCAAAGGGTGTCCACTTTGACTGGCCCCAGATATTAAGCTGAGTCAATCAGCTTCCTTGTTATTAAAACTCAAGCCAAAGGAGGAACGATGGGTAGCTTAGTCTCTCCCCCCACCCCGGTTCTTACAAGAGTGTCCACTTTGAGTGACCAAAGAAATACTACCTCCGTCTCAAAATGATCTTCTCATTTGCCATTCCTCATTGTCCCAAAAAGTTCTTCTCATTTATGTAATTTAGGCTTAAAAGTGCACAAACACAACATGGCTACTGAAGCAAGTGTTCATATCCTTAAAAAGTTTGAATAATCAAACGTGAAGATCATTTTGGGATGGAGGGAGTAGTAATACCCCCTTGTCCTCAAAATAAAGTCCAGTTTTACTGGAACTATAAATTAGGGAGGGCCAATTGACTGCACGATGAAAAGTTTCTTATTTGTTACCTCCTCTTTAACCTTACAGTTAATGTGACTGTAAGTTTAGTATGATAAGTAGCCCAATAAATCAAATATACAAAGTTTAAAAGCAACATTTACTTGGAATGTTCAAGATGGGGAAGATGGACTCTAGAAAGAATGGACAGATATCAAATACTCCCTCCGTCCCCAACAAAAAAAAACGTCTTACTTTCCATTTGGTTTGTCCCCCCAAACCGTCCCATTTCTAAAAGTAGAAGTAATAAGAATAGAGTAATTTGAACAAGATAATGAGACAATTTTATTTATTTATTTATTTTCATTTTTTTTATTTTTTGAGGGGGGAGGGGAGGGGGTACTTGTTTTAGTCAATTAAGCCTGAGAAGCACTAACATTGATCCTAATGTGAACTCAAGTGGTAATATTATACTCCCTCCGTCACAAATGATAGTCCCATTTCCCCTTTTTGTTTGGCCCAGAAAGTTAGTCCCATTTCCAAAATGAAGGCTTCAAAATCACTGAATTTCCAAACCTTACAATGTAACCTTAAAATATTTGAAAGGTCAAACGGGACTATCATTTTGGGACAGAGGGAGTAAAAAAATTGTTTATGAGTGACAATACCTGCAAGTAACCTTTGGACCAACCTTTTGCCAATGAAACCTGTAGCTCCTGTTACTGATACTATCATCTGATCTCCCTGCAACAAATTGAAGTTCTAATGTAACTAAAAAGCCGTTCAAACCTCAAGCCATACCGAATCAATATGACACCCTAATGATGTGCCAACTGTAGCCCATGATCTTTATATAGTCAAGGCCTGGCTTGTTAATTCCCGACGATGTGGGATAATGTCTCTAACACAATTAACAAAGACATTACTCTAAATCAAATTCACCCCCAATTCATGTCACACTAGGAGAGAATTTCACAAGCTAATCCATCTTTTTTCACAACAAACAAGAAACTTGGCAGATTACTCTCAAAATCTATTTTAGCATTTCCACCTAACCCATCTTTGCTTATGTAAAATTTGAACTTTGTTTATTTTTAATTTTAAAGAGTGCATTGTAGTACAGTACACACAAAGAAAAAGGATGATTAGGGCAAGAACTACCTTCCGAGATTGAGCAGAGGCAATGTCCTGGCTGACACACCATACCTTAAATCTCCTAGAATCACAAACCTAATAATGACATACAAATTCACACCAAATGAACAATTAAGCTGCTGACCAAACTATAAACAACCAAGAAATGTGATTTCTGTGTGTGTGTGTAGGAGAGATGAAGATGGTTACTGAAGTAGAAGGAGAAAGTGAGATTCTTGAACAGGCGAAGGCAGAAATGGCTCCACAGAATTCCATTGATTGGAAATATAATTGAAATTGAAATTGGAATTGGAAAACTGGAAAGAGAAATGCTGTGTGAAGGATAAGGAGTGGTTTTTTCAATCCGTGTTTGAAGTTGGTTTAGCCGTTGGCGAGTGTGTGAGTTGCTCTCCGATCGTGTTCCATTTTGAGCCACATGCGACCTACCTCCTATATCTCTCTTCTTTTGGGTCCCAAAAAAAAAAATAAAAAAAATAGGAATAATATTAGGGGCACAAAAAGTCACAAAAATTTGCTCACAAAATTCTAGGTGTAATGATGTTATTGGTGTTTTTAATTAGAGTGTGGCAGGTTCATTATCGATGCAACCAATAAAATATCGTCACTTAATGTTGTGAGCAAGATTTTGTGCCACTAGCATTGCTAAAAAAATAGTGTGATTTCGGTTAGGGAAAATTTGCAATTTGGCTACTGACATTTTGCAATGTTATTTGCTTTCAGCAGTTATATTTCGCAATTTGGTATCTCAATATTTACATTTTTGTTTTTGCAATGTGGCTACAAAACTAACACCCAGTTAAAATTATAACCAAATAACACCCATGTGACTTGCACATGTCTTTTAAATGGATAAAATTGTCATTTCTCAAGAGGATATGTGCTATGTGGATAACTGTTGTGAGTATGTCAACTTCAAACAACCCAATTCCGTTAGTCACGTGCACGGCACATGCCTTTTAACTGACTTTTTAACGAATTCCGTCAAAAAGGCCCTAACTGGCGAAAATGAATCACCCCAGGGTCCGATCTGGCGAAAAAAGACATGCAAGGCTCGATTGGAAGGGTGGTATCATACTTCAGGGTCTAAATTGTCGTTAACCCAAACAAAAAACACGATGTACTCACTTCAGTGCAGGCGTTTCTTCAGTTTGCTGGCAAGTGAGTGGCAACTGTGTGTTGTTAGGGTTTTAAAGTCGGAAGAAAAAAAATGGCGATGATGCAATGGTGCGGCACCGCCGCGAAGAGATTTCTGCTGACGGCTTCCGAGCAACAAGTGTCGGCATTCTCATCTTCCTCTGCTCCGGCGGTGCCGATTCTGTGCGGGAGGGGAGACAAGAGAACGAAGAAAGGGAAGAGATTCAAAGGATCGTTTGGTAACGCCAGACCAAAAAAGGAAAAGCAGATCGAGCGAATCAAAACAAGGTCGAGGTTCCCAGGTCAACTCCTTGGCCTCTCCCCTTTAAACTCATTTAAATTCAGCCCTAGCCCCTTTTGAAATTCTAGTTTTTTTTTTTTTTTTTTTTTTTTTTTTTTTTTTGATGATTTGTGATAAAGAAAAAAAGTATGTCATTTTCACAATGATCTTGAATTAAGTGAATCATAATTGTAATTTGACCTACTAGAATCTTCCACTAGAAGAGTTTGATTTTAATAGTTAAGCTTATTGTTCCAATTATGTTATTGCATTGGTAATCATGTATGAAATTATGCATGTGATAAAGTGATTTATTCTAAGGGTAGTTTATTAAGATCTATCGAGCTGTCCTGTTTAAAGATTATGAAGGAAATGTGGATATTGCGATTACCTTCCAAATTGGTCTTGGAGTTGAAAGTTGGATACCGTTATGTACTTCAAAGGGTTATTAGACATCTTAATTTCTGATTTATTAAATCGGGTTGCTTCGGAAGAAAGGGAAACAGTTGGTATAGTATTAGACATTAGTGAGTTTACAGTTTTATGGGTTCTGCCTTATGGGTATTGGGTACTACTGGAATTTGGTCTCGGGTTTATTATAGATCAATTATGAATTGCACTTGGATATAGTTTGGTCCATGAATTCCTCTTGATGTAAAACTGTCTTTGTGATTGGTTGCTTCAAATAGTATACAAAATAGGCTTAACTTGAACCTTGTTTACGCATGTGACCTCTTTATTGCCACAAGCATGTCCTATAACTTGTGCTTTAGACTCAAGAGGGTAATAATTATGATTGTTCTTGCTGAAGATTGCAGACCATTTGTGCAAATAGGATTGCCGTTCATTTGTGAAACATAGATGAACCAAGGGGTCTTTTGTATGCTATAATCAAAGATTTTTATAAGTTTCCTTGTCTTCATGTGTTATGGTGGTCCCTGTTGTAGACAAATCTCGTTGTTCCTGTTGAGTTATATTTCTTTCTATTTCTGTCATCTAGCTGTTTGGTTGTGGTATTAGAGCCATCTTGTGTGAAACTGGGTACTTCGTCAGCTATAGCGCCATTTTCGCCTTTCATTGATTGTTCCCTAGTCTTTTCTTGACCTGTGAAGTTTATAAGCTCTTCTTTAACGTCCTGATGAGATTACTTATGTAAAAACAAGAGCTTTTTCTTATGATGTGATTTTTATGATCAAAATCTTCTTTAATAGTAGCCTTTCCACCATATTCTAATTGTCTATAAAGAAGATCTCTAAACCGCTTTTTAAAAATTTGGCGCAACTTTGATACCTGGTGATTTTACACCAAATCAGTAGTTTTATTAGTCATTGATTTTCTCTGAGCCATTAGATTACGTTTTCAATTGTCTGGAGCTTACATCATGTTAAATCGGTGGAGACATCAAATTGAGACGCTTTGTTTTGGCTCTGAGAACTCATTCTCATACTTATGAGACTTGGCTCTCTTCCAAAACAGGGAATCATTTACAATACACAGGGCTACAATGAGAATGTCTTGCTGTTGCGGGGTCGGCCGCCTTTGTGAATTTTGGTGGGCGGTTTGCGTAATCTTTTTGTTTTTTAACGAAAACCCCGTCGATTTAGGCAAGCATCGGACTTGTTATAAAATGACGGAGACCTTAATTTGTTTGACGATAAGCGATAGAATTACTGTGAAACTCTCGCCGACTAGAAATCCCAAATTGACTTGAGAATTGCGACCTGCGTGCAATGGCGACCTCCAAGGCTCCACCCTTCAACGAAATCTGCTCTTAATTATGCGTGGTACAGTCCCTCTGCTCTTACAAATTGTTAGTTATTCTGTCCCAAAATTAATGTTTAAATTTATTTTTTATCTCAAAATAAATTACGATATTTATTTTGATTAAGACTTTAAATTTATGTCACTTTCTTAAACTGGTACTTTTCTGCTAATTTGAATTTGGTGGTTAAAATTTTTCTTTTGGGTGTCTAAATTATGTTATGATACTATTATTTAATTATTTTTTTTGTTCATAACACAATTTAATCTTTGTTTATATGTTGCATGTACACTTCTGTTTTTTTTCCTAATATTTATTATTTTTTTATACTATTTTTCCGCCTTTTAGCTGCCTTCCCCCCGCCTTGCCTTTCGCCCTTTTTCAGGCACGTATCGCCCGCCTTTCCCTTTAACAACTATGGTCCCGGTATAAATGTCGTCCTTTTTTGTACGCTAGTACGGAGGAACTTTGAGCACTAAATTTAAGTTGATTTAATTAACCAAATAAAATTATACAACTTGTTATTGATACACCATTATAAATACTATCAATAACAAATTTTAAATTTGCATTAGGATAATTAAATTAACCTAAAATTATTGCTCAAATTTCCTCCCTACTAACGCACAAGAAAAACGACATTTATTTCGGGTCAGAGGGAGTATGAAACTATCATGTAGGCGTGATGAGTCAAGCTTGTTAACATTTGAGTTGATCTCACCTCTAGCTGCTCACGAGCGACTCACAACCAAAGTATAAAGTGGGGGGGGGGGGGTGACTCTTATGGCTGTCGGAGTCAAGTATAGAGCTAGGGAGAGAGGGATTCTTAGAAGTGACAGAAAGCAATGGTGATATGAGGTTATAGCTTGCAATCTATGCGGGATTCAGTACTGTATGTTTCTAAATCTAGGTAGTCAACGAGTTGAGTTGGCTCGCCAAATACCTCCGAGTCACATATTCATTTCGGCTTGGCTCATTTATACGTCATGACTCGAGTCAAGTCGGCTTTTTGACTGGAACTGAGTCAAGCGGCCGACTTGGCTCACCTACAGGCCTATATGAAGAAAAAAAAAGTAGTCTGGGTATGAAGCAAAATATTCATGAACTACTGTCATGTTCTCTCACTATATGCATTCCTTGAATAATTTATCATTATGAATAAGAGCTCATTTCGTTTGAATGCTTTTCCACACTATATGAAGAAACGTTAATGGTGTGCATGCATATCGGTTAGTTCATCAAATATATATGTGTCATGCATCTTATTGAAATAGTAATTTATTATAAATCACAAAATTTCTTCTTTATTATTAATTATATTTGTGTGTATTGCTCGTAACTTGCAATATAAACATTCAATATGATGATGCATGTTTTTGGAATATTGGAGGAAACTACGAAAAGTAAATGTTTATTATACCGATTTTAGAACAAACCCATTCGGATGATTCAATGCTTGACACATTAAGGAAGTGTCATATGTTATTGGGATGCATAAGCACGAACTGTGATTATAGACTGACTTACTGTAATAGTGTAATGAATGTGAAAAATGGAGGCATCACTATGTTGGCAAAGTTTATCATCATTACAACTCTTATCGAACACGGGTAAACATAGAATGACAGAAGAATCAATCAATTGTATAGTTTATATTGACGAATACAATTGTTTGTCACAAGTATCGCCAAAGTTGGGGACATGATGATAAAATCGAGTGGGGACATGATAAGATCGAAGAGGATGATTTGTGGTCTCAATACCAAAACCCTAGCTCAATTCATTATCACTATATGTTCCCACATCGCCTCCTAAAACATTTAGGGGCGCTCTGCGACATTGACGTTTTTCCTTGTTATGGATCCACCATCTGATTCTAAGTTGAATTGATTATTATTCAGTGAGATTAACTTGGTGAAGGATGACTACGTAAAGTCAAACAATGAGACTGAAGGCTTGTGATGTAGCACAAGTATTATTTATTTTCCTATCTTTTATTATTTTCTTTTTATTTTCGTATTAAAGAGGGTTTTAGAGTAGGATTAGGAGTGGTTTTGCTATTTTTGAGTCCTATTTTGTATTCTGAAAATTAGATTTTTTTTAATAAAAATTTGATTGCTTTGCAATTGTTGGGTTTTACGTCTTTGGCTTGCAGAAGATTCTCTTCGGAGTTTCTTGTTGAGGGATCTTAATCCTTGTGTTAAAGAGTTGATTTCGATCAATTCTTTGTTATCTTCGGCTGCGATTCACATCAATTGGTATCAGAAAAGGACGATCCTTGGACGATGGCCAACGATATGAAGGACCTCATCACCTCTTTGACATAAAGTATACGAGTTTTTCAAGAAGCTCAGATGCAGGCGGCCGCCACCGCCTCACAGGAAGCAGCTACCTGTCATACGAAACTTCTTCTGGCAGCGTTGGAGCGGGGTTTTGGTGGTTGTGGTAATGAAAACCCTAGAAATCGAGCAGATCTTCGTGGGGAAAATCTCCACCGCGGTGATCCGGTTCACGAGGGTTTCCCGGTTGGCGCATATAATGAGGCCAGGGCAACGCCTCTGCAGATCAACAATCCAAGATTCGGGCGGATATACCGTTCTTTACTGGTGCGTTGACTATTATGAATGAAAGTTGCAAAGAAGAGGAGGTTAGTAATAATTTTCTTTCTAGGGTTGGAGATTCAGCTCCAAAAGAAATAATTTTAGAGCCAAATTATAATCTTGATGTGGCTTTAGAAGAGGAAAGCATTATTTGTGAATCCAAAGATGAATTGGGCGATGTTGGTGAGGATATTTGGGGTTACTATGGAGAGTGAGATGTCTGTGCCAACGATGATACAAGATCAGGTCCCTCCCGAGCAAGAACTTCCAGCCGATATGTTAACTTCAAAGGTTGTGCTCGGCCGAGGCAAGAAGGTTACTCGCCCGAGCAAGAACAAGGTGCGGCCGAATATGGTCTGCTGCTCGGCCGAACAAATGAACTTCAACGAATTTCTACGTTCACTTCAAAGAATTTGATTTATTCAAAGTATCTTTTTAAGTGAGACGGAATTTTTCAGACGGAACACATGGGTGCCGTACAAGCCAGGGCGACACGGAATAGTGGAGTTCGACACCTATTTACAGAGGGGGTCCGGACTCGGGGTCGAGTCCTTTTTAAGGAGAGGAGAATGATGTAGCACAAGTATTATTTATTTTCCTATCTTTTATTATTTTCTTTTTATTTTCGTCATTATTTTTAAGGGGTCAATTAAAGAGGGTTAGGAGTGGTTTTGCTATTTTTGAGTCCTATTATGTTACCATATAGGTTAGGGTTATTCCTAGAAGGTTTAGGTGTCTTTTTAAGTTTTATGGGCTTATTCCGAAAATTAGACTTTTTTTAATAAAAATTTGATTGCTTTGCAATTGTTGGGTTTTACCCTTAAGCCTTTGAGTTTATTGCAAAATTGACATGCCTACTTTCAAAATATATCAATTTGACATGCAAACTTTGGAAACATCAAATGTGTCCTGCCTACTTAACATTGCAAAAAATTTTAAACACGTTTTTTTTAACACCCGTTAAATTCATAACAGGACACTCCAAAAAACTAACCATCCGTCAATTTTATGTAACGTACGTTATGTTTTTTAACACCCGTTACACCCCCCCCTCCAGTCTCCGGCACTGCCCTTTCCCCTCCTCCGGTCATCCCCACCTCCGTCTCCGGCGACCGTCCCCTTCCTCACCTCCGGAAGGTGGATGTCTGCTTCCAAAAAATCTGGGTCCAAACTTCTAATATTCAATGTTCAAAGATTCGAAGTTTGAAGCTCGAAGATACGAAGATTCGAAGCGAAAACCCAGATTTGAAGTTCGAAGTTTAAATATTTAAAGAAAAAAAAAAACCAGATTTGAAGCAACAGAAAAAAAAAAAAAAAAAAAACTCAAATTCGAATTTAAGAGATCCAAAGATTTGAAGAACAAACCCAGATTTTGTGGTATTAACGATTTTCGAATTCGGTTAGTATGATGCGCATTTTGATTTTGAGTCTCCTTAGATGAGATTGAGAGATTTCTAGGGATTTGAATTCCTTGAATGATTTGGAGAACGCTGAAGATCGACTGTTGATTCGCCGGGACAAGAATCGACAGCGTTTCCGGCGAAGTCATCTTTGCCGGAGAAGAAGGAATCGGCCGGAGGTGAGGAAGGGGACGGTCGCCGGAACTGTGGGAGGGGGAGGCCAGAGGTGTGAGGGAAGTGTCACCGGAGACGGAGGTGGGGATGACCGGAGGAGGGGAAGGGGCAGCGCCGGAGACTGAAGGGGTGTGTAACGGGTGTTAAAAAAATAACGTACATTACAAAAAATTGACGGATGGTTAGTTTTTTGGAGTGTCCCGTTATGAATTTAACGGGTGTTAAAAAACATGTTTAAAATTTTTTGCAATGTTAAGTAGGCAGGACACATTTGATGTTTCCAAAGTTTGCATGTCAAATTGATATATTTTGAAAGTAGGCATGTCAATTTTGCAATAAACTCTTAAGCCTTTGGCTTGCAGAAGATTCTCTTCGGAGTTTCTTGTTGTTGAGGGATCTTAATCTTTAAGACAAGGATTAAGATCCCTCAAAAAGAAACTCCGAAGAGAATCTTCTGCAAGCCAAAGGCTTAAGGGTAAAACCCAACAATTGCAAAGCAATCAAATTTTTATTAAAAAAAAAGAAGCAATTTTCGGAATACAAACTTTAGGCTTATTTTATAGTGCCCATAAAACTTGAAAAAGACTCATAACCTTCTAGGAATAACCCTAACATATATGGTAACATAATAGGACTCAAAAATAGCAAAGCCACTCCTAATCCTACTCTAAAACCCTCTTTAATTGACCCCTTAAAAAATAATGACGAAAATAAAAAGAAGATAATAAAAGATAGGAAAATAAATAATACTTGTGCTACATCTGCTTGGGTTCCAAATTTGACAAATGACATCAAACAGATTTTGGAGTCCTTAAGGAATTCAACAGTTGTGGAATTACAGGGTGACAAATTAAGGCTGCGTAAAGATGTGAGTAGATGGGTCCCTACTACTTCAGCAGATTCGAACGCGCATGTGACATCTCACGTCAACGTCTTTTCAGAAACTTGTGATTGACGACGCGACAATCAAGATTAATACTTATTGTTGGTTTGTCGGATGTGTGTTCGTCTTTTGAGGAGCATGAATCAACTCCTACGTCTATACTCACTAATGGGGAGCTTAGTGCTGAATCATGTTCAAGCAATATATGGCCAGTCAAGGAAGCTATATCTATTTTGACCGAGATACAAAGAAGTAAAGGGAGTTTTCTACTACTTATATGGTTATGAGCATGTCTGTCTGCCTGGACCAGTAGGAATGAATTATATTGGGGTCCATGTTCATCTCTTTAGGAGATGAGTGATATATTATCTAATAGCGATAGCATGATTGGGACGGAGGGAGTATTAACTATTAAGTTCTAAATTAATTGGCTTTGCAAGTGTTCCAACCTAATTTGAGAAAAACTATTCTCACTATGATTAGTAGTATGTAGATTTTCAAAAAAATGTTAGAATTCATCAGTTACAGTTTCATAGTAAGATCTTGATCTATTACCACTTATTTGGATCTTTCATGTGTTTAACATTTTCTTTAATAGTTGTCTTTTCACCATATTCCTAATGTCAAAGAAAGATCCCTTCTTTTTAAAAGTGGTAGGGCCTGGTGATTTTGAACAAAATTCAATAATTTTTTTAGTCATTGTTTTTTCATGGCCATTGGATTATTTTCAACATGTCAGGATCATACACATGACCTTGTGAAATCATCAGAGACATCAAATTGAGAAGTTCTGTTTGTTAGTGTAGTAATTGTATTCTCAGTGCAAGTATTTGGAGGAGAGTTTGAGCCGGTTTATCCTTGAGTGGAGTCTGAGGCCTTGTCTGGTATCCCGTTACGTTCATGAACAGGAACTGAAACGGGGCGTTCAGTCAAGTTATACGTATTAATAGGACGGAGCATACAAATTATTTGGACCAAAATAACCATTTAGTTTCAGGAAAGAATGAGCTTCAGGTGTGAAATTTTTGGATCTCTGTAGATAAAGAGAACGAGATGAAGAAGAACCTTGATTTTTAGATATGTAATTGAAGAAGGTGGGCTACAGTGTTGGAACAATTTTAATCCCTGAATGCCACACTCACTTTAGAATAGGATTGAGGAAGAGATGAAGCGGAAGCGATAAAATATATACCTGTTGAATCCATGGATGATGTAGGGAGAAATAAGATGAAGAAGAAGTAGGGAATGAAGATCTTCTAAGTAATAGTGACTTCTTAATCTCTCAAGTACTTCAATAATGTGAAGAGAATTTAGGAGAGATAACAAGAATGAATAGTTGTTTCTAGGCTTGATGGAAGAGCCTTTAAATAGGAAACATTGTGTCACTTCACCTAAGGACTACACCCTTTCAAGAAGCTTAGTGATATTATATTACCCTTTTGCCCATCACAATTAGGTAATTATATATCCAGGAATTCTACACATTTTATTATCAACTATACTTTATAAATTAACATTATAATCATAATTTTATAAATGGAAGTCTAAATGACTTGTGTTGCAAGCCATGTCCTTACAATCTCCCACTTGGGTTGCAAAACAAAGTCCTTCCTTTAAATCATGAATATAACACAAATGACAACCCTAATGTGCGCACTTTATTGTCATTTATAACAATCTCGTCCATTAGCCATACAAGTATAGGACTAAAGGGGCAGTCGTTGTAATTGATTCGCAACTAAACCCACAATAATCACGTATACAAATCTAACTAAATGACATAGATCAAAAGTATAGATGTGTAGCATGGAATCATAATGAATATATACATATTCTTCCAACTAGTCCAACTTAACCAAATGAGATCAAAACTTTAAATAATAGAACAATTAATGAAAGAACAACACAAACTCCCACTATACTAAATGTTATCAAAAGTTGTTACACCCATATGAGCAACATGCTCGTGAAACACTGAAGATAGATGATAACTCTTTCATAAATGGATCATCTAAATAGAGTTTGTTTCTATAAGTTGTATCCCTTTCGTTCATGTTGTACTCTTTTCTTTATAACAAGATAATTAATGTCTAAATCCATAAACTCTTGTTAGAGTACAGAACTGCCACCTGATAGTCATTTCTTAATTGGTCTTTCGACACTTGTTTTGACAAATTACAGTCCATTAAAACATATGCAGCCATATATTTAACTAATGTCGGAATACCTAATGATCTCAAGATGATCCGACTTCAAAACATAGGCATGTAGTTCTTTAGTGTTTTGTAAATACTTCTATCATTCTTTTGGCTGCTACTTAATGTTCTTTCCGGATTGCTTTGGTATTGACTAAGCATCCCAACATTAAATGTAAGATATACATATACATTAAGCTTCCTACTGCTGATGTAAAGAGGGAATTTTCCATATACTTGGATTCAAAATTTACTTTTAGGACACTGTTTGAGACTAAGAATGTCTCCTTTAAAATTAGGGGTGTCATGTGGTTTACATTTTTGCATGCTAAACCTTTTGTAATACCTTTCCATATGGCCTTTTGTGATAATCCTAAAAACATCTCGTAAGTGATCACGGTGAATTTGGATTCTTAATACAAAGATGCCTTACCAAGATCTTTCATTTCAAAAAGAAATTTCTTAGTTTCCTTAATAAGGTTCATATCATTACTAGCAAGCAAAATCATCATCCATATATAAGACCAAAATTATAAATTTACTTCCACTGACTTATGGTATACACAATCTTAATCAAGATTCTTTTCAAAACATAGGCTAGAGGGGGGTGAATAGCCTAATTAAAACTTTTTCAAAGAAACACTTTTATAAATGCAAAGTCACTTATCAGATTGCAAACTATTATCAGTAAGCGCAGCGGAGAAGATATGACTTGTTTTAACTCACACAAAATCAGATTATAAAAAGGTTTTGAGAGCTTGGTTTAAACACAAAGTAGTTTCTAAAAGTTCAATGCAGTTCAAGAGATTGGTCAATGGGAATGATGTTGAGTCAGGAAGAACAGCAATGATTTGCCGGTGATAGAGTTCCAACCGGCAAGGACAGTAAGTAACAGAGGACACAGAGATTTTGAGAGGTTCACAGTGTAAATACTGCTACGTCCTCTACCAAGTTTGGTCAGAACTTGGATTTGGGTTAAGAGCACTATTAAATATCCCTAGTCTATTACAAGAGCGGCTTTGCCGGATACAAAGACTAAATTCTAGAGATAGTTTAATGAATCGTAAAGCAAAATATCTGACCAGTGTATTTGAGCGCAAGTTCAAAAGAACTTATCTCACTCAGGTGGGTGTGTGAAAACTCAGACAACGTATTCCTTAAAATAATCTAGTTCGGGAATACTAACAGTGTTGTAGAGTTTTGTGCACAGTGTATGTCCTATTAAATGATCTAATGATTATCTGGACAAGGAATGTTTGAGCTTCAATGAATGCTGCAAACAACCAACTCTCTTCAATGCACTAAAATCACCAACCTTCTTCAATGCACTGAGTCCTCTATATAAGGAGGAGTTAATGTCTTAGCTTGTTGAAGAAGGATAACATTTGAATTTCCAGCTGGGTAGGTGAGGAAGCATTTAATGCAGTATCCTTGGCATTATGGCGAAAATACGCGTGCCTTAAAAGTCTGATGGGTAAAGACCCCTTTGTCTCAACCAGTTACCTGCAAAAGCAAGTAGAGACAGAGTATAGCTAAAAGTAGCTATGTGTCAGACGGCGTAGAATCATTACAGAGTAGGTAAACTACTTTATAATAAAACAGTATAGAGACAATCAGCAAGTTGACTTAATGAAATGATGTCACCTGACTGACAGTGCAGACTGTCTATTATATCGGCATGTTGTTGATCGGCAACTTGTGTATCAAGTTGATCGGCATGGAGTTGATCGGCAACTTTGTTAACTGATCTGCTGATTTGCTTCCTCTTGCTGGTTTGTCTTGTTGAAGAGTTGAATACACCTGTGCTGATCACAAAGGATCCTAAGGGCACCTTAAAAAGGTTCTAATAAAATTGGGGGACCCTAAGTGTAGACATGATTGGGATTAAGTAATTCTAGGACCTAGGTATCTATTTGAACAACAATCTCCTCCTAATTACTTAAGTCCAATCACCCTTAAAGCTAAAGAATCACTTATCTTAGGGAAAAGATTTCTAAGGATATCTAGGTATAACCAAATCCTAAGGTAAGTCACACTAGATGTCTAATGCAAAAGGTGGATTCACCAAATAAATGGTGAAGCCGGTTCAAGGAATCGGCAAGAGTGATGATCTGCAAAATGAAATAGCACAGAATAATGCAGATAACAACAAAATATAAGAAAAACATATTAGCACAATAAAAAATTTATAAGCAAAGAAATTTGTCTGTGAAGGTCTTCAATAAGATATCTACATCATAGGCTATGTGACTCAAGAT
>JAOWBW010001440.1:69226-152684 GCA_026119855.1 Campanula takesimana
ATAAAAGTGAAAGCATTTGAGATATTTAGAATATTTAAAAATTAAGTAGAAAAACAACTTGGCAAAAGTATTAAGGCACTTCGATCAGATCGAGGTGGAGAATACTTGAGTCATGAATTTGATGATCATCTAAAGAATTGTGGAATAGTTTCACAATTGACTCCACCCGAACACACAATGGAATGGTGTATCCGAGAGGAGAAATCGGACTTTGTTAGACATGGTTCGATCTATGATGAGTCAAGTTGATCTTCCAATATCCTTTTGGGGTTACGCTCTAGAAAACCGTTGCATTCACACTAAATCGTGTTCCAACTAAATCGGTTCAAAAGACTCCATATGAGATGTGGAGCGGAAAGAAAACTTGTTTATCTTTCATGAAGATTTGGGGTTGCGATGCCTTTGTCAAAAGACTCGTCGCTGACAGACTTGCACACAAATCTGACAAATGTATTTTCGTGGGATATCCAAAGGAAACTAGAGGATATTTCTTTTACAACCGTGAGGACAACAAGGTTTTTGTTGCCTGAACTGGTGTCTTTCTAGAGAAAGAGTTTCTCTCCAAAGAAATCAGTGGGAGTAAAATAAATCTTGAAGAGATTCGAGACCCAGAAAATGATATTGAACCAATAGTGGAACAAGAACAAGAACCACAAGGAGTTGTGGAACCTGTTCAAAATACACAAGCAACTCCCAGATCTAGTAGGTTACGATCCGAGCCCGAGAGATATGGATTTCTCGTAACGGATAGTAATGAGGTGGAAATCATTGAGAATGATGAACCGACAACCTACCAAGAGGCGATGTCTTCTCCAGATTCGGACAAGTGGCTTGGAGCCATGGAATCCGAATTGCAATCCATGCAAGACAATCAAGTTTAGAATTTGATTGATGCACCCGAAGGTGTAAAAACCATAGGATGCAAATGGGTCTTCAAGAAGAAGACTGACATGGATGGGAAGGTGCATACTTACAAAGCTAGACTTGTAGCGAAGGGTTATAGGCAAGTTCATGGTATTGACTATGATGAAACCTTTTCACCCGTAGCAATGATCAAGTCTATAAGAATTTTGCTTGCCATTGCCGCATATCATGACTATGAAATATGGCAAATGGACGTCAAACCGCTTTCCTAAATGGAAAACTACAAGAGGATGTGTATATGACACAACCGGAAGGTTTTGAACAAAATTCTAAGGTATGCAAATTGCAGAGATCTATCTATGGATTGAAGCAAGCTTCAAGGAGTTGGAATCTCCGTTTTGATGAATTGGTCAAAGAGTTTGGTTTCATCAAGAACGAAGATGAGCCTTGTGTATACAAGAAGATTAGTGGGAGCATAGTGCTATTCCTTATTTTATACGTGGATGACATATTACTCATTGGAAACGATATTCCTACACTTCAGTCTGTAAAGACTTGGTTAGGAAAATGCTTCGCAATGAAAGATATAGGTGAAGCCGCATATATACTTGGCATTTAAGATCTATAGAGATAGATCAAGGAGGCTACTTGGTTTAAGCCAAAGTACATACATTGACAAGGTCATTAGAAGATTCCGTATGGAAAATTCTAAAAGAGGTGCCTTGCCCGTGTTACATGGAGTTTCTCTAAGCAAGACTCAATGTCTTAAGACAAAAGATGAGCGTGAGAAAATGAATGATGTTCCATATGCTTCGGCAATTGGGTCCATCATGTATGCCATGATTTGTACTAGGCCGGATGTATCTTATGTTTTAAGCATGACAAGTAGATACCAATCCGACCCCGGTGAAAATCACTGGATGGCTGTAAAAGCGATTCTTAAGTACTTGAGAAGAACTAAAGATTCGTTTTTGGTCTATGGAGGAATGGAAGATGATCTCGTGGTAAATGCTTACACGGATGCAAGCTTCCAAACCGACAAAGATGATAGTCGATCGCAATCGGGTTTTGTGTTTATGTTAAATGGTGGAGCTGTAAGCTGGAAGAGTTCCAAGCAAAGTACAACCGCTGATTCTACAACGGAAGCTGAGTATATTGCTGCATCAGATGCTGCAAAGGAAGCTGTTTGGATTAAGAAGTTCATCACTGAACTTGGAGTGGTTCCTAGTATTGCTAATCCAATAGACCTTTATTGCGATAATAATGGTGCTATTGCTCAAGCAAAGGAACCAAGAGCACATCAAAAATCCAAACACATACTTAGGCGTTTTCATATCATTCGAGAAATCGTTGATAGGGGAGACGTAAATATATGCAGAGTACCTACTGATGACAATGTTGCGGACCGCTAACAAAGGGACTTCCACAAGCTAAACATGAAGGTCATGTTAGGTCCATGGGTATTAGATACATGGGAGATTGGGCCTAGGGCAAGTGGGAGATTGTTGGTAGTGGTGCCCTAGGCACGTTTAATAAACGTTGTAATTGTTATCATTTATTTCATATCAATAAAGAGATGTTTTGATTATTATTGTTGTTCATGTTTACTTATAATAATCTCTGTCCCTAGTACTTGTTAAGCACTAGTATAAAGGCTAAATGATCATGGGATGATCATGTTAGATTTATGGGTACTTGTTTGGAACAAGGTACTGGACAAGACCCGCTGTATGAGATTTATGTCATGGTCTATGTCGTACATATATCTCATATTAGTTATGTCATTCGAATCCTTAGACATGAAGTTATTATAGTCTTCCATTTGATGAACATTATGTTTGACATATTCAAACGCTACCTTTAACCGGGTAGTTATAAAGGGTATGATTGGCATAATCGGATTCACGTAGGGAAGAGTAATAAGCTAAATGGATTTGTCCCTCTTCGGAGAGATGTCAAGCTTAGGCCTCTCGTAGGAATGATGTTGATGAAAATGTTCGGCCGGACTCAAATGAATTGATTAGATCAATGTCATTTGGATTATCAACATATTCGGAATCGAGAAAGTATTGAACAAAAACAAGTTGACTTGTTGACCATGACTTGTGTTCAATGACATCATGGACAAAGGGATTATGACATGTTCTAAAGGAATGCGAACTTGTATCTAGTTATACTATTTGGGTAGATATGACGGTTTGCTAGAACCTAATCATATCTTATGGTTTCATATTTGAACCCATTGCGAACTTAGTGTAATCCTAGAGGGTCACACACAATAGAACGAATCTTAAATAAGGACTATATTGGAATTTGGAATTGGGGAAATCTGGGGAAAGTGTGCGACCGCACATAATGGCTTGGGCGGCCGCACAGTTTGGCTCAGAAAGTACCAGAAACCTTCCAGATAGATGTGCGACCGCACAAGGGTTTTGGGCGGCCGCACACCATGTCGGGACTGGTTTCCTAATTTGATTTGGAAAATAATTTTGGATGGGTTTAGACACAAGTTTCCTATTTGGAATATGTCTAACTTGTATATAAACAGCCAAATTCGGGCTAGAACACATCATAGCTTTTGTGCAAGTCTCCAAAGAGTTTGAGAGAGTTTTATTTTGTTCTAAGACATCCTAGATTGAGGAACAAAATAATACACAAACAAAATTCCATATAGTTCATATTGATTGTGAAAACGAGTTTCACAATTTTGGTCTAGCAACCAAGATCAAGTGTTCTTGATATTCGTTCGTGGTGTGGATACCGCTAGAGGGTGAAGCTTATCATCTTCGAAGTTCGTGTTCTTACTTTTGTGATTAAAGCTTCAAGTTCTCCACCAAGATCAAAGACCAAATTCAAAGTCATCAAGGGTTAGTTTTTCTAGTATTCATATTGTTGTATTTGATTTAATCATATGAATGGATCTATGGGCTTTGGGTTTCATAAAATTTTGAATGCTATTTTTCGCTGCGCATGTTACTACGAAACCCAACAATATAAAAGGTGGAAGGGAGGCGGAGATGGCCGAAGGGGGTGAGGGGTTGCCGGAGGAGGGGGGTGGAGGATCGCCGGAGGTGGGTAGGATAGATAAAGAGAGAATGTAGCGAGAGAACGTTTCTCTGTGTTTTGTGCGCCAAATGAGTGGGGAGGGAGGGGGGTTTGTTTTAATAAGGGGTAATTTCGGGATTTGATATATTGTTGGACCTGATGGTAATTTATTTTTAAATGTTGGACCAGGTGGTAAAGCAAAATATTGGCTTGGACTAGATGGTAGTTTCAATTAGGATGGGGGATTAGGTGGTAATTTTCTCATGTCAGAAACCAAATTGCAATTTGCCCAATTCAATTCCATTAGTATTCGGGCGAGACCCAAACCAAACCCACAAACTCTCAAAACCCTAAAGGGTTAATGACAATTTAGGGCCTGAACTCCAGGGGGTGCGTCTAAAAGGGGTCTCGGTTTTTTTTTCCCGCTAGATCAGGGCTTCAAATCAATTTTTTTGGCAATTAGGGGCTTTCTTTCTGATGGTTTCCGTCAATTTCCACCGTTAAGTGGACACGTGCGCTGCACGTGACTTTTGACTGAGGGCAAATTGGGCAATCCCATTTGGGTTAATGGCAATTTAGGGCCTGGACTCAAGGGGGACGTCTAAAAGGGGCCTCGACTTTTTTCCCCGCTAAATCAGGACTCAAAATCATTTTTTTTTTGGCAATTAGGGGCTTTCTGACGGTTTCTATAAAAAACCACCGTTAAGTGGACATGTGCGCTGCACGTGACTTTTCACTAAGGGCAAATTGGGCAAACCAAATTATTTGAATAGTACTCAAACTACTCAATTCTCATATGACTTTATTTCGTCTTCATCTTGTGGTGTAGACATGCTCAAACGGTTCCAGTTTCGGTTCCCGGGGAGGCGCTCGAGCTCGACCTTTTCTCGTGGCCGTGGGTTGTGTATCATGCACGTCACTTCTTCGTTACCTTCATGTCCTCCCATATTTTCACCACCAAGACCCCCATCATAAGAGGGATAGTAGGCAATATCATCTTGCTCTGGTTCCGGTTTCGTAACCGGCGGTTCCACAGTTCTAATATCCTGGACCCGTATTCGAACCGGCTCTGCACGGTTCCTGTTTCCGATGGTTCCCAGGTATAGCCGGTTCTCGGTTCTGGTTCTGCCGGTTCCCGATTTTTTTGGGCGTGTCTATATTGTGGAGCATATTAGTTTCATATCAGAAGAAATGAGAAGATATTTATTTTTAACAGAAAATGTTACAAAAATATTAGGTATATGTTCAATTACAAGTGCCTAAAATTCAATCGCTCTTTAACTAAATCCGAAGATAAACCAAAACTAGTTAATTAATTTGCGAATGAGTGTCAAATTCTACATGTAAAATAAAGCACCAAAAATACAATTACATAAATTCCATAATAATCAGGTAAATGAATTAGCTTTCGTCACATATATTCCCTAACTCGACTTCTTTACCTTATAGCGTGGGTTGTGTCTTGCGTTTCTTCTAATTTAAATGGGATCGCCCAATTTTCTCTCAGTGAAAAGTCACGTGCAGCGCACATGTCCACTTGACGGTGGTTTTTGACAGAAACCGTCAGAAAGCCCCTAATTGCCAAAAAAAATTTGATTTTGAGTCCTGATTTAGCGGAAAAAAAAATCGAGGCCTCTTTTTAGACGCCCCTTGAGTTCAGGCCCTAAATTGTCATTAACCCAAACGGGATTCCCCAATTTGCCCTCAGTCAAAAGTCACGTGCACCGCACGTGTCGACTTAACGGTGGAAATTGACGGAAACCGTCAGAAAGCACCTAATTGCAAAAAAAATTGATTTGAAGTCCTGATCTAACGGAAAAAAAACCCGAGGCCCTTTTATACGCACCCCTGGAGTTTAGGCCCTAAATTGTCATTAACCCAACCCTAAAATCCCGTACTATAAAATCCAAGCTTCATTTTAGGGTTTGCATTTTTATTCCGCTTCAGCCTCTTCCGCCCTTCTCCATTGCCAAGAACCTCAGAACCTTTCAGAGAGTGCAAACATGGCGGAATCTCTAGTTTGAGAGGAACAATGAGGGCTCACACCGATTGGGTCACCGCAATCGCCACCCCAATCGACAATTCCGACATGATCGTCACCGCCTCCCGTGACAAATCCATCATTGTCTGGTCCCTAACAAAGGAGGACAAAACCTACGGTGTCGCCCGTCGCCGTTTAACTGGCCACTCACACTTCGTTCAAGACGTCGTCCTCTCTTCCGACGGTCAATTCGCCCTTTCCGGCTCATGGGACGGCGAGCTTCGTCTCTGGGATCTCGCAGCCGGCACCACCGCCCGCCGCTTCGTCGGCCACACCAAGGACGTTCTCTCCGTCGCCTTCTCGATTGACAACCGTCAGATCGTTTCCGCCTCCCGGACAAGTCGATTAAGCTCTGGAACACCCTCGGAGAGTGCAAGTACACCATCCAGGACGGCAATGGTCATGGCGATTGGGTTAGCTGCGTTCGATTCAGCCCTAATACTTTACAGCCAACAATTGTCTCTGCTTCATGGGACAAAACTGTGAAGATCTGGAACTTGAGCAACTGCAAGTTGAGATCAACTTTGGCAGGGCATAATGGGTATGTGAACACTGTTGCTGTCTCCCCAGATGGTTCATGTGTGCAAGTGGAGGGAAAGATGGAACGATTTGCTGTGGGATTTGGCTGAGGGAAAGAAGCTTTACTCTTTGGATGCTGGGTCTATTATTCATGCTTTGTGCTTCAGTCCTAATAGGTACTGGCTCTGTGCTGCAACAGAGTCTAGTATTAAGATCTGGGATTTGGAGAGTAAGAGCATTGTTGTTGATTTGAGGGTTGATTTGAAGCAAGAATCGGAGATGGCTGCTGAAGGCACTGCTACCCAGACCAATGCAGGGAAGACTAAGGTACATTATTTGTTTTGTGTATGTTGGGTAGTATATTTCTGTTCGATAGAGGACTTGTTTTAGTGAAGCACAACAATTGAACAAAATAATTTGAATTTGGTAGGATTCCCTTGCAGTTTTCCAATGCCCATGTGAACTTAGATGTTTAGAGCATTCCCAATGGTGGGTAGGCAAATTTGCCACCAAATTTGCCTCCCATTTTAAAACCATCCCCAACCATCAAACTCAAATCCTTACTCAAAAAGAATATTCCCTTAGAATATTCTCAATTTAACCACATAATCATTTAATTTTCTTATATTTGTATATAATAAAATTTATTTTTTAATTATATACACATATAAGAAAATTGTGGTATTAATGTTCAATTTATATTTTTGTATTTTGCATTTTGTATTAAAATTCGTAATAACTAAAAAGTATCTCATAAAAAAAATATATCACAAAAAAATATATCACATAATATATCACTAAAATAGTTATTATTACATTAACAAAAAAAAAAAAACACATTAAAAATACACAAAAGAGATTTGCCTCCCATGAATAGTGAGGAGGCAAATTTGCCACTTACTATTCATGTGTGGCAAATTTGCCACCACTTTGCCTCCTCCATTGGGGTGGTGAATAGTGTCAAAGAGGAGGCAAATTTGCCATTTGCCTCCATTGGGAATGCCCTTATGGCTCTGATGATTGTTCCTCTGTACTAAATGCCTAACTTTGAAAATAGGATATCTTTTGCATCTATAGTTTTATCTGTTGTATATTCTTGTGTGTTGTCTTTTAAAATAACTGTTTGTGTTGCTCACAAATAGTTGTGATTCATAGTCTGTGTGTATACGCATCTGTTTATAGTTTTTTAATATTGATATTTGCTAGGTTGTGTAGGTCATTTGTGACGATCACTTGCAGATTGATGCATATGGTTTGAACTTCTTATGTTAATGTTTGTTATAGTGGTTGTAGGTGATAAGGTTATGGTAAAGTTGTCAAACTTGAGTATTGTCGACTGGTGACAGTTCTCTTTCGCTTTCACTTGGAAAAATATATTCTATTTCAAGTATTTTTCAAGTTAAATTTTGTGTGGCAATTCCCAACTCACTAGTTTTATGTCTCAATTCTTTAGCGAATTCAGCAATATGCGAGAATTTATTTTAATGGTTGATGCTAGGATAGAACTCTTGATGTTAAAAACCCTCTTGGAATTGTAGCTGAAACTCTATTGTGCTGGTTTGAAGATTGATTTGTTGCTAGATGTATTCTTGTTTTCCCATAAAGATATAGTTTTTTGTTGTTCCTAAATGCCTATTTTCTTGGTTGGTGTCACTTGTTTATCCCAACTTTCTTCAATATGATCTGATTTTTGTGGGATGGAAGCTGTTGAAGTCTTGCATACATTTTTAAGATTCTGTTGGTTCTCTTGATTGTAGTTTGCTAGATAGTTGACCTTTGGATATTGAGACTAGCTATTATATTGTTGTAGTGATATTGTTGACTGTAGAATTGCAAGTAAACCAACACTGTTTTAGTGCTACTGATGTTTGGCCCGTCGTATTTGTTCTCACTTTTTATTCTATGTAGGTGATCTACTGCACAAGCTTGAGCTGGAGTGCGGATGGAAGCACCCTTTTCAGTGGGTACACAGATGGAGTAGTGAGAGTTTGGGGAATTGGACGTTATTAGATGAATTTAAGTATTTACATATAATGTCCGTTTTGTGACAACAGTTTCTAAGACCTTAGAATTAAGTTGGACTTGTTGGATACTATGGTTGCCCATTCATGTTTGATGTTTTCAAAGCCATATGCTGTTTCAATTTTGGATTTTCTTGGTTATTATTACGTCTGATAATTATAGATGTTTTTTTTTTGGCTCGTTACTAAATCTTTGCATTCTGCGTAATTTGTTTATGGAAGTGGTTTTTTTTTAACTTTCCAAGTGGGTTAGTTTGCTTTCTAGATTACCATTAACTAACTGATTATGTATCTGTAACAACCTGTTTCTAGCTTAACTGGTGGAATGGAGTATCAAAGCTGGCTTGAGTTAAGTTGTAGTTGTAGGTGGGAAATCCTAACAAGTTCCAAAAAAAATCCTCTCGGTCCATCTCCTCACCAAGCTCTATCCCCAAATTCCTAACAAAGTACAATTCTCATCTCTCCTTGCTCGAGGAGACAAAACGACCAACCTACGCAAGACATGCACCCAAAATTTTGATATCGTGCAGCGGAAAATGCGTTAACGGATAAGTCATGTGAAGCTGTTGCAAATGTTGTCATATAATCACTCACCAGGTCAGGTGTTAGGCCGAGTGGTAAATATATTGGCGGGAATGAAAAACTAAAAATTTCAGGCTAAGAGAAAGCCAAGGCTAACAAGATCTCCAAAAATAGGGGAGATAAGACATTGGAATTGGAAGACACATACTCTACAAAATCACAGGAAAGTGTTACTGAGATTTATGGAGAAGAAATGAGAAAGATTGTTTCCGGTGATGCCCCAGTGACACTAAAAAGGTTGATGTGTTAAACTATTGCATGAGTAGAGTGTGAATTTGATATACAAGGGTTTCTGGGTATCCATCATTCATGGCAGAAGCTCACGAAGCTTGATGACGATGGGGGAGAGAGAAAAGTGAAAACGAAAAGAAGAAGAGAAGTTTACTTATTTATCCCTCTATCATTAACTAACAGAGTCTATCATCAGACTTTATTTTATTCCACATGTCTAAATTCCATTGGTGGTACAGGCAATGGGACACTCGTTTGGCACATGTGATCTCATCTCCCAAAGGTGGGAGTCCAGATTTCCTGTATCACTTTGTGTGCCACTCCCTGTGCCACAAGTAATCCAGCTGTTAATATGTTTGAATAATATTAATAAAACGTTAATCTTAAAAACTGTAAACCGTTTGATCATTTATGGCACAGAGAGTGACACATATAGTGGTACAGGAGATCTGGACTCCAAAGGTGGTAGGACAACACACATTCCGGGGAGGACGATTTATTATTGAGTAGGTTCTTAATTACAAATAATTCATTTTTTTTTTCAAGTATTTGACGAACATTTAGAAACAATTTGAAAACAATACTTGGATAAACTAGTTTTCCTCCTAAATCTTGTGATTATTATTTTTTGTTTTCTGAAAGTAAGGGATTGAGAAGATAAGGTGGAAGAAGAGGTGAGATTATCGTGCAATATTTTCTTGATTAAATAGGACTGCGGGTCATTATTTTATGAACAAAACTTATATGCGACCGTCTCACGGTGTGAGACGGGTCACCCGCCCAATGCCCAGAATTCGGCTCACCCACAGCGCGCCATGTGTCTTTGTTAAAAAAAAAAAAAAACCTCCAACAACTTTAAAATGTGATATCTTGAGTTTTGAAGTCCCAAAAAAAAAATCTAAAAATACCGGTATGTTCGTTTCGACGAGACGAATAAAACTAGATAGATCATGATATGGTTTGATTTTTATTTTTTAAAACATACTTTTAACACAACAAAAAAAAACAGACTGCTCGTCTCTTGAGATGTAACACGTTTTTATGAAAAAAGTAACGGTTTGGTCTTAAAAAAGTAACACTTTATTGTAAGATGTAACATCAGTTTTGGAAAATAATATAAATAGTTTTTGTGGTTAAAAAAGTTATAATTGAAGTGTAACACATTGCATATATGATTGTAATATGCTATATAGATGAATGTAACAGTTTTATAGAGTAAATTTTACTTTTTTTCTTTAAAAAAAGAGTAAAAATTCATGTATATAATTGGTTTTGCATTTATATTGAATGTAAAACTCTAAAAAAGTGTTACAATTGAGAAAAAAAAGTTACATTCATTTATTATAAAATATAACATTAGTTTAGTTGTCAATCTTATGTTATCTTTAATCTATTTCAGCAAAATTGTGGTACATTTTTTTTTTAAAAAAAAAGTTACATATGAGAAAAAAATGTTACATTTCTTTATAGTTAGTTAAGAGGAAAGTTTGTGTGAGATGATCTCACACATGAGACAGATCTCGATGAGAGAAGAAATTGGCTTACCCTGCCCAGCCCATAGGGAAAACAAAAAATTCTCTCAACGAGATCCGTCTAATGGTGAGAACATCTCACACAAGTTTTTGTCTTTAATAGTATTTGACATTTGTATTCTTTTTTGTCTTTGTCAGCGTGCTCGTACCCGTAGATACCCCGGGAAAGCCCACTACTTGGCTAGAGTGGTGGAAGGATCCTAGGATGTCTAATTGGTTTTAATTTGTAGAGTCGCCACCTATGTGTTAGAGGAACATAAGAAAATCTTAATAATTAGCCTATGTTTTGTTACGAAAACCAGAGAATCGTGTATTGAGGTTCGGGGGTTAGGTTACGAAATAGGAAGTACTTAAACACCCATTTCGCCCAACTAACGTTGGTCTTGCTTGTTCATAATCTACATAAAAAATGATGTGTTCTTCCTATTCTTTGAAAATGAGATAAAAGGGGTTAAAAGAAGGATTGAATGTGGGGAGATAACTCCTTGGCCAACTTCAATGTAGTGAAGCGGCCTTTGGTGTCATGTCCCAAAATGGTTTGGGTGATTGCACACTTTGATGAAAGATGAAGGAAGAGTTTGAGATGAGAGAAATAGAGAGAAAAGAGAGAAGTAAAAATACCTAAACTTCAAGAGTCTTCAAGGGCTACTTTGGAGAAAATGCTTGAAAATGGCTTAGGAGTTTTGGTATAGTTATCAAAAAGTCCTCTTCTTTGGTAGAGTTTTCTTGTGCCAAAAAGAGTCCCTTTGAATGGTGAAGAAGAGGGGTTTTTATAGGTGAAAATCAGTTGTTTTTGGTGCCAAAACGAAGTCACAAAGATAAAATTCCCGGGAAAAATCATGTAAATTGAGCAAGGGAGGGATTCTTGGGCAGAATCTGTAACTGACGCCCAGATGCGCGCGCCCCCGGCCTATGGAGGCGGAAGGCGCGCGCGTCTGACCTATGGAGGCGGAGGCGCGCGACTTTGAAAAGGCATTTTTGACAGAATGGACTGGAAAGTCAGAACTATTATTTAGTTTAGTCTCTGAACTTAACGAAGTCAGTTAGGAACTTAAGTAACAGAAACTAACGAAAAACACTTAAAACAAAAAGAAACAAAAAATCAAATGTGCAATCGGGGTGAGAGGTCCAAGGCGGGGTGTCTACAGAGCCCCTCGGCGGCGTGGATTGCGAAGCAAAACGCGCCGACGAAAGAATGACATCCGCCGAGGACATCACCAAGAAAAGGCAAAGACTCGATGAAAGAAGGAATCTGAAATTACGAGGGATAGAAGTGCGCTCCCTGTGTGAGAAGATTTTGTTAGAAGAGGAGTACGGTGATTTCAGTGGTTCGCTATGGACCAAAATTGCTGTTTGAAGCCGTATTTGCTTGTGTCTGCTGTTTGAAGCCGCACTTGCTTGTGTCTGCTGTTTGAAGCCGCACTTGATTGTTTCTGCTGTTTGAATCCGCAATTGCTGTTGTCTGCTGTTTGAAGCCGCACTTGCTTGTTTCTGCTGTTTGAAGTCGCACTTGCTTGTTTCTGCTGTTTGAAGCCGCACTTGCTGTTGTCTTATGTGGGGTGCGGGCACAGTTGATTGCAGACCCTGAATTTTTCCTTTTTTTGAGAGGAAATGCCGAGATTGGCCTTGACTGAATGTTATTGTAACCGTCAGATTAATGATGTCCTTTGCGGAGTTTTTTGCTTGAAATGCCCAAGGCGGAGCTGAAAACTCGGATGGGAGTGGAGAAACATTGATGTGATTCATTTATTCCTGCATGGGAAATTGCACTTGGACCTGTCAGGGCACGAGAGTCGCCCATGTCTGAGCTTTGATGTGGGACACGCCCGCGTTCCAGAAAGGTAGCGGGAGGCGCGCGCATCGCGCTTAAGTTCAGAATACAAATACAGAATCTGCTCATTCTGCACGAGCCAAGTTCAAAAAACTGTCAAACTTCCCATATTCTGAGTTGAGTTCTTGTGAGGAAAACATCCCCAAACACTTCCTTTGTTGAATTGAGGCTTATTTCTTTGTGAAAACATGTCGAGTTCACGTCAATCCCCTCCTCTTGAGATGCCAATGGGCGAGGATGCTGAAATTAGGGTTGAAGCCATGGACCCGAGGATGCTGACCTATGAGGCTCACACTCATATCTTCCACTTTGTTTCTGCGGGTTTGGTAAGAATTTTGTACCCTCTTTGTCGATTTCGCGTTCAAGGGTTGTACCGTTCTTGGCTGCGATACTGCTGTTGTAACCCTTTTTGTCGATCATGGCTGCATGTTTCTATCATTGCTGATTCATCCTGAGAGGAGTGTTTGGACACCCATTTACATGCTCACACACCCATTTGCACGTTGTGATTCTGCCATGTTGTTGAATTTCTTCATGTTGGGTTTGATCATTTTCTAGCAGTTATGCTAACAAAATTTTCTTTGCATCTTGTTTCTTTTCAGAAATGGACCCGTTTATCTAAAATTCGAGGTGGGGCTCAGGCGCCTGTCTCTATAGGGGAGAATTTACCTGAGAACGTTCAGGCTCGGGTTTCAGGGACTTGTTTTGGCCCTTTAATTACCAGCCTTCCTTCTTTGAAGAATGACCCAGATGTAATCCAGGCCTTGAGAGAGAGAGAGAGAGAGAGATGTTGGGATACCACCTATACTTTTTATTTGCCGATGGGTGAGGTGACCATGACACCAACAGATTTTTCCGCTTTGACCGGTTTGTCCTTTTCTGGAGTGGCCGTCCCTTATGATGTGAGGGGAACTGTTCGGACACCGGCTCAGCTACTGGCTTTGGTCAACTGCGAATTTGCAGTGAAGAGCTTCCGAGTGACATGGAGAAAGATTAGAGCTTACTTTGACATCCTCGCGGTTGAGACCCGACAGGGTCGATGCTGTGGCCCGTTGTTTTATCTGGTTCACTCTGTCCCATACCTTGTTTGCGACCGGGGGATGTTCTGCTTCTCTGTCCCTGTTGGACCTTTTGGTCGATCTGGACCATGCTGCTCAGTATAACTGGGGCGCAGCGGGCTTGGTAGCTTGTTACCACGGTATGGATCTGACGAGCCGTTCTACCAGGAGCTCAGTCACAGGCTTTTCCCTTGCTTGGGAGGTATATTCACCACTTTGCCTTTTTCAGAATTCTGTCTCTGCCTGTACTTTCGACTGTCTGTAATTATGTCTCTGTCTCTATTTGCAGCTTTGGGCCTTTGCCATCCTGGGCATGAGAGACTTTCGGATTGAGAGAGAGGGTTAGCCCCAGTACCCAGATAGTGCGAGGTGGTCTTACAAGGATCGTAATGTAAAGACCGGCACCGTACCTATCAGTATGATTTCAGCTCGGCAGTACCTGGATAACTTGAGGCCCGAGTCTGTTTCCTCTTCTCTGAGCACACCCTGTTTTCCACTCGTTCGAGACTATTGATGAGCTCCTTGGAGTGTATGGCCATGTATCTAGGGGAGCAGGTGTATTGGCAGCACGGGAGTCAAGTGGTGGATTACTACAACCCACCCAGGCCTGCAGTCCCAGAGTTTCCTCCTTTCTGTCCTCGCCGTTGGGAGGCATTGTCTGATGATGACCGTGTGATGTATATGGCAGGGGTTGATGCTACCTCTTTCATTTTCCTTCATCAGGATTATGGTATTTTCAGAGCGAGTCATTTAATGCAGGGCTTCATGTATGCTGACCCTCGGAGGACTCAGTCTGCTCCATCGACTTCGGCATAGTTTTACCCTACTGGTGCGGGTTACTGCTTTGATCCTCCCTTGCCCCCTTCGTATTATACTTACTCAAACTTTGGGGTTGCTGAAGAACAGAGGGAGATTGTCCCAGAGGAGATGTCACCGGAGAGGGAGCCTCCTACCCAGACTGCCGTGGTATGACTTTATGTTTCATGTACCTTTTGATCTTGGTCCATTGTTGTTCCCAGTCTCTTTTATCCTAGTATATTGATGTAGTTTCCCGTTTTTGTTGTGATAGGTGCCTGTGGCTGCTTACCGACACATAGGGCGCCAGAACAAAGGAATGTGGAGCAGATTGCGCCATCTGGAGGAGAGAGTGTTGGAGTTGTGTAGGGACATGGCTAACTTGACCGGGTAGGCTGCTGGTACGGTGTCTGGTGCTGTCAGAGGTGCTGCTCGGGGAGCCTGCGGCATGGGGCGCGGCTGTAGGGATGCTGCTCTGGATGTTGATGAGGCTATCACTTCGGTGAGGCAGTCATTGAGCAGGAGCTTTAGCCGTGGTGACACTAGTTCATCTGCGAGGGTGCCAAAGAGACGCCGCCATGAGATTTATGTCGAGGAGTCTGAGGAGTATGATGATGATGATGAGGAAACCGAGAGCGGTGATGGGGATGAGCACAGTGCCGCTGATGATGACTCGGAGTAGATTTTCTTCGATGGAGAGGTTGAGAGCTTGGAACATTTTTTTCCCCTGTAATAACACATAACAAGTATTTACAATCCTAGTTATTTATCTACTTTTTTTATGTTTATTTAGACTCGATCCTAAATGTCTACCCTTTACAAGCAAATGTGTGCCCAGTGTGGCTTTGTTGTTGCTGTTGAACATTGTTATGGACTCTGAGCTGCTGCAGGTTTTGGAGGCGTTGAGGTGCCTGGTGTAGGTACCCCGGCCCGGGCCCCTCACGGGAAAAGGATGATTTTTTGAAGGAGCACCACCCACGTTTTAGAGGAACACGAGAAAACCTTTTAAGTTGGAAGTGTGTTTGATTTACGAAAATAGAGATTCCTTTTGAGAGTTCGGGGGTTATGTTACGAGATGGGAAGTACTTAAACACCCATCTCGCCCGACTAACGTCGGTCTTGCTTGTTCAAAGTTTACATTATAAAAATTGTGTTCTTCCTATTAATATCAAATTTAGAGGGGTTTTAAAAGAGGTTGAAATGTAGGGAGATGACCCCTAGACCAACTTCAATGAAGATGAAGTGATCGTTCAGAGTTATGTCCCAAATTTGGTTTGGGTTTGATTGCACTTTTGATCAAAAGAAAAGATAAGAAAAGATGAATTAGAAGAAAGTGAAGAAGGCAAGAAAATACCTATGTTTGGAAGACAAGTTCTTGACACTCCTTGAGAATGATCCTTATTGGAAGGATTGTTGGATGTTTAAAAGTTCATGCAAGTTTTTAATGAGAAATTGGTGAATTTTAGGTGTGAAAATGGTGATCAAAGTCCATCCCCTCCAATGGTAGATTGGAGGGGTTTTTATAGTTGTAAAGGGTTGTTTTTGGTGCCAAAACTAAGCTGCTAAGAACCATTTCCCGGGCAAAATCTTGTAAGATGGGCAAGGGAGAGATTCAGGCCAGAAATATGTAACTGACACGCCCAGAGGCGCGCGCTTCCCACCTTGGCGGCGGAAGGCGCGCGCTTCTGGCATCAAAGGCCGGAGGCACGCGACTCAGAGAAGGCATTTTTGACAGAAAGGACTAGAAAGTTAGCACTGTTATTCAGTTCAGTCCCTGAACTTAATGGAGTCAGTCAGGAACTTAACCAAAGTAACGGAAACTAACGGAAAACATATAAAATAGGGAGAAACACCAGATCAAATGTGCAATCGGGGTGAGTGCTCCAAGGCGGGTGTCTACAGAGCCCCTCGGGGACGTGGATTGCAAAGCAAAACGCGTCGACGAAAGAAAGACATCCGCCTAGGACATCACCAAGAAAGGGAAAAAGAAGAAAGCAAAGACTCGATAAAAGCGGGAATTGAAAGTTGCGAGGGATAGAGGTGCGCCCCCTGTGTGAGCGGCTTTTCTAAAATTATGAGAGATAAAGGTGCGCTCCCTATGTGAGCGGATTTACCGATAGCGGGATCCGTTTGCTGAAAGCGGGATCCGTTTTGGAAGGAGGGATCCGTTTGCTGATGCGGGATCCGTTTGCTGGAAGCGGGATCCGTTTGCTGATGCGGGATCCGTTTGCTGATGCTGGATCCGTTTGCTGAAGCGGGATCCGTTTGCTGGAAGCGGGATCCGTTTGCTGATGCGGGATCCGTTTGCTGAAGCGGGATCCGTTTGCTGATTGCGGGATCTGTTTGCTGATTGCGGGATCCGTTTGCTGATTGTGGGATCCGTTTGCTGAAGCGGGATCCGTTTGCTGAAGCGGGATCCGTTTTTTTGATTGCGGGATCTGTTGCTGATTGCGGGATCCGTTTGCTGATTGCGGGATCGTTTGCTGAAGCGGGATCCGTTTGCTGAAGCGGGATCTGTTTGTGGATGGCGGGAACCGAGGCTCCGTCTGCCTATATGTTGATATTGTTGTGTTGCTTGATGGAAAGGTGGTGATTTTACGGCTCACCATGGACCGAGTTGTTGTCATTGAACTGTAATTGTTTGACTCTGTGGGATGCAGGCGTAGTTGACGGCGGATCACTTTCTGCTGGGGATGAAGTGCCTTGAGTTGCAGATGATGTTGACCTTGTGGTGGTACCTGTTAGGTGTGTGCTTTTGCAGGTATACGTGTTTGTGCAAGAAAATGCATGAAGTGTGAAGATTGAGCGAAATCGTGCTGTGGTGTGATGTGATTTTGAAGCACTTTTGCATGAGGGAGAAGTAAAGTGATTTTGTGTGTGAAGTGATTTTTGAAAGAAGATATTTTCTTGAGAGAGATGAATGATGTCCATACCTTTACTTACCATTTCCGTCGGATGGATTCGTGATGTTGTGGTAGATGCTTTGGCGGAGAGTGTCGCTGCCTTTGATGACGAATTCGTTTTTGATGGAGTGTCGGTGGGACAGTATTCCGGATGATGGTTGGTTGTGCCAAAAGGCTGCCTACGTATCCCTTGGAAGGAATCAGACCAGCGTAGTTCAAGGATGCTGGGGAATGCTAGGGAGGAATCTAGGAGCAAGATAAAATGATACACATATTTTTGCGTAAATAAGGAGACAAAGAAAAAGAAAAAAGAAATTCTTTTGTCTTTTTGTAGGAATAGAATATGTACACATGTGAAAAAAGACTTTTTTTTTTAGTTGGTGGGTGAACCATTTTGACCATTGTGTGTTTTAAAGCCAACCCAAGATCAAGTCATGTTCGATCGAAGTCCGGATTGCCTCGCTTGAATGTTGTCGCCGCGGTGTCCAACGAAAATTGATGTCTAGCCTCAAGAGATTTGTCGTTTATGGGGCTTCAAAAGGACTATTGATGCCGAGATGCCAAGGGGTTGCTGATTGTAAAGCCCCTCGAATGCTGAACTTTGAGTGGCTTATGAAGCCCCAAGATGAATCAACTCTTCGCTTATTCAAATAAACTGTCTTTTGTTGTCGACGTGGGCAAGCCCCAAGAGAAGATCATTAATACCAAGCTTTGAGAGATTGCTAAGCCCCAAAT
This sequence comes from Campanula takesimana, assembly GCA_026119855.1. Classification (NCBI taxonomy): domain Eukaryota; kingdom Viridiplantae; phylum Streptophyta; class Magnoliopsida; order Asterales; family Campanulaceae; genus Campanula; species Campanula takesimana. The sequence goes on from JAOWBW010001440.1 coordinate 87,384, forward strand.
GTCATGGGCTTATCAAGTTTGTAGATGGCGGGATGTGGAGACCTTCGTTCGGTGTGAAGCCTCAAATTTTCTTGAATCGGCTTAGCATTATGTTGGGAGCGGATGGCGCTATTGGGAAGAACTCTTGAAGGCGATCTCCTTCTTTCTCTTGCTTGGAGATGGATGGCCCTTTTTGTGGTTGATACCCAAATGGCGGAAGGCCCATGTTGAAAATGTAGTACGGTCTTCGGGAGACGTCTCGTGGGAGATGGTGATGTTGTTGCAGATGATAAGGACTTGGTGTGATAATGTCTCGAACGATATGTTTGCTTGAGTCTTCTTGAGTTGAACCGACGGCGGATTTTCAGATGCAGCCTGTGCTTTTGATCTTGGAGAAGGGGTGTTGTATTGCAGAAACATTGGGATTGGCCGTAACTCTGCTTATAGAGTTAACAAGAATCATCGAATTCATTCATATCATCGGATCCTTCATTTAAAACCAAGAGGCCTTTTGACTGGAAGTGTTGAGGGACCCTTGAAACTTGATCTCTTTCATGGAGCCATAAGACTACTCCACATTGCATTGCTTGAGCATTATTGCCCCAAAAGACTGTCGGTTGTGAAGCCCAATATTGCCCTTTGCTTGTATCACTGTAATTCCGTAGCCCAAAAGATTGAAAATTGCGAAGCTCCTTGAGACCTTTGGTGCCGAATTGAGGAAGCTTCCAATGTTGCACATGACTCCGCCGGGGACACTGAAGTGAATTTCTTCTTGCCGAGGGAGCCTTTAAAACTTGATCGTACCTCCTAGAGTGACACCATTGATTAGGAGTGGAACGAAAAGGGTCTACCCTTGATCGGGGGAACAAGTATGAGCATACATAACAAGAAGGTGCTTCTCGACATTCCTTTTGAGAGGCTTTGAGGGTAGTCTCACACATCTTTGTTGAGCGCAGCCCCTAGGGATCATTAACTGTCAAATGAAGCAAGAGAAGTTTTCATTCCCGAGTCACATAGCCCTCAGGGTGTCATCACTTGTTGAGCAAAACAAGAGACTTGTCCTCGTGTGGGGGAACAAAACACAAGGGGACATGGCAAGAGCTACTCCATTCTCGGGAGTCTTTCGGCATAATTTAGAGGGACATGCTTGTAGAAGCTTGAATTACATGTTGCTGCCCAAACCAACTGACTAGCAGGGGATTATTTTGTGCAACCTCGTACCCCTTCAATGATAGGCTCGTTCTCGGACGGGTCTTGGTTACCACGGGCTTTATTTCTCATGAGCCCAAGATGCACATTGCAAGAACAATCTTTCAATAACCCAAAATGCCCTTTGATGGTGCCATATCTCGTCAAGCCTTTTGCAATTCCACAGTTGGCTCGGTGGGGATTGACTTGCTGAGGAGACCCAATGTAGAACTTGTGCAGTTGTCTTCCTTAGAGGTCGGGGATCTCTATTTCTCTTTCCCTTCTCTCTCTCACTCTCTCATTTTTTTTTATGACGCACCCTGTTTTGCCTAGACCGCCCTTTCGGGTTTTCAATCTAGCGGGCATCTCTTTTGCGTCTTCATTTTTTTTGACTCAATTGATGAGGAAGTGTGCATTGACTCTAGATGAGGATGAGAGACATGTTTTGTGGTGAGGACCTTTTGTCACCAATGATGAGTGACATTGACTTGGCTAGGGAGTAGCCCCTAGTATTGACTTTGTATATATTTGTTGAATGACTCACGAAGGCAAGTAAGTCATAAGAGAGAAGAAAAGGAAAGCCCAATTTGATTGCAAGAAATTGGGAGTATGCAGAAAAAAAGAAGCCCTAGACTCGACAAGGAACGGAAAGTGATTCCAAATCTAGGAAAGTTGTTCAATATTGAGGTGATTAATTCATTGGCAAATGAATCGTACTAAGATGTCTTGACAAGTTCGAGATGAAGGCCGATCACCATAACGCGCTAGGGCTAAACATATCTTCTTTCTTGCCTGAGACCGGACCCGAAGGTTGCCTACGTTCCTCTAGTGTAGAGGCTCAGGTCACCGTAGTTCTTGTGGATGCTCCATTCGTCGAGATCGGTGGAATGATGTTGATCTTGTACTTCTTTGAGGGGGATTTTTTTTTTTTTTTGTGCTCTGACTTTTGCCTAGGTTGATTTGAGGATTTCACCTAGCGATTTTTTTTTTTTTTTTTTTTATATCCCCTTTTGAAAACTTTGCTTCATGATCGTTGCTCCACCTTTCTTTGTCTTGATTTCGTCGTTGTTGATGTCTTCGTTGTTGATGCCATCGTCGATGTTTAGCCCCTAGGCGTTCAAGCGATGGTCTTCATTCCAAAACTTGTTTAGACATTTTTTTATCATTTTGCCAAGAATTAAATGAACAACTTGGAGGAGTGTATGAGGACAAGAACGACCTTTATTTGATGACTCAATGGACTTGAACATTTAACATAGGACGAGAGAAAACATTAATGCACACTTAAGAGGACTTTTTTTTTCTTTTCTAAATCCTATTTCTAGGTAGAGAAAGAGAAACAGAGATTGTTGTCGTCATCCCCCATGTCGTTGTAGTCCTCATTGTCGTTGTAGCCTTCCATGTCACTACATTCATCCATGTCATTGCTTGGGAACCCTTTGTCGTTGAAGCTTGTGTCATAGGAGGACTCGGCCACTTCTCGGAGCAAATTTTCAATTCTAACCCTCGCATCATACATGCTTGAAAAATCGGAGTGAAAAGCCCCACTAAGATGAGTAAGGTAGTCCATTTTCAAACACTTCAAGAAGATGTCCATTTGTTCCTTCTTGGAAGGCCTATCAACCATCTCGGCTAGCTTGTTATTCCAACGGCGATAGAAGTCCCCAAATGATTCATCACCCATTTGCACGGTGCTCTCCAATTCCTTCTTGGTGGGGGCGGAATATGGAGCTGCCTTGATATTGTAACTTGAAGGCAAGCATAACGGCATCCCAATTGAGGCGGGTGGAAACTGGAAGACCCGTATACCAATCTTTTGCGACCCCCTCGAGAGTAAGCGGGAAGCATTGTGCCATTATTTGAGGAGACACTTTCTTTGGTAGCATGACCCAAATGTAGGAGTCAACATGAGCGTCGGGGCAAGAGTTGCCGTTGAACTTTCCAGTATCAGGCATCTTGAACTTTTCGGGAAGAGCATCCATTGTGTTCATGAGGAGAGAAGCTTGATGAAGATCGGTGCTAGGGCCCTTGTGCAAATTTATCCCACTAAGCCTTTGGTCAATGTAGGACATGAGGGTGTTGACCAAACCGGTATCAATGCTTTGGACCTTTCTTTCGTTCGTGAGCCCTTTCAATTAGTTCTTGAGTTGAGCAACTTCTTTCTTGTGGGCCGTTTTCACATGCTCGTAACGAGCTCGCCATAAATCATCCTTGCGGCGGACATTCTTGGCTAGTGTATCAACTTGCCCTTTTAATGCTTCCACCATGCGGAATAACCCTTCGTTGGACACGGGAATGCCGTTGTCGTTGCCGTTTGAAGCCATTGGACCTATGGAGAGAACCCGGTTGATCTTAGGATGGCCCCACAAACACCTTTTGGATAAAATTATTTCACCCAAAAACAAAAGTAAAGAAACCACATAAAGAAAAGACTCTTTTTTTTATTTTTATTATTTACAAAAGTCGGAAGGACGTGGTCCTTTTTGGGGTTTCTAGAAAAATAGTGGAATCATAACACTAGTATATAGACCTTCTCGCGGTCCCATATACTCATCGGATTCCACCACGCTTGTGAATCCTACATGTGTCGGGATTGAACTAAATTAATGTAGTAAAGCATACATGCGGGACGGATTTTTTATTAGCGTCCATTATGACCACTTAGGGACGGATTTTTATTTCGTCCATAACAACGAGTGGCATGTATGATTTGAAGACATTAGTTTAGGGAAATCTCGGCACATGGAAACCGACTTGAGTCACGGAGTGTTAGACCCTAACTAGAGTTGTGTGGTTGGTGCTCGGCTAAAGAGAGGCTTAAAGGTCACCCCGCCACGGGCTGAGGTTGACCACTTCGAAAGAGTCAAGGTCAGGTGGAGCTTGAAACTTTCTAGGACGGGCCTCGACGGGTTTGGGGTTATGGGCTTGTGCGACTCGATAGTGAGCAATTCATAGGAGTAATGTGCATGTCGTGTGAGGTCTATCACGAGAAATTTTTTTTTTTTTTTTTTTTTTTTTTTGAAAAGAAAAGATAAAAACACATAAACACGTAAATTACAACTCCCGAATCACCCGTGTGACCGGTAAATTAAAACACGAAATTAAACAGTTAAAGGGGTCCATTCTGTTCTGATGCAGGCCACTGTGCCCACCACCCCCACTGTTCTGCCCTGTTTTTTGGAAACTGGACCTGTTCTGGAATACCTCCCAGAAGCGCCCCCCCTAGGATGTAGAATGGCAAGCGCGCGCATTGCGCAAAGATGGTGGGAGGCGCGCGTATCTGGGCGAACCTGTCAGACACCTGTCAGAAACTTGGACTCAGGGGATTGCCCTGGTCCTATACTTTGTGTTTAACCCCTGAAACAAATGTTAGCCCAAAAAAACAGAAAATAGGAAGAACACATGAAAGTCGGGCGCCTCTGGTCTTTGGTGTGAGAGGCGCGCGCTTCTCAACACCATAAACAAGAGTGCCCAGAAAAACGTAAACTTTGAACAAAAACGCAAGCTTAACCCTCAAGCGTCCCTAGCGGAGTCGCCACTGTAGGTACCCCGGCCCGGGCCCCTCACGGGAAAAGGATGATTTTTTGAAGGAGTCGCCACCCACGTTTTAGAGGAACGCGAGAAAAACTTTTAAGTTGGAAATGTGTTTGATTTACGAAAGCAGATATTCCTTTTGAGAGTTCGGGGGTTAGGTTACGAGATGGGAAGTACTTAAACACCCATCTCGCCCGACTAACGTCGGTCGTGCTTGTTCAAAGTTTACATTATAAAAATTGTGTTCTTCCTATTAATATCAAATTTAGAGGGGTTTTAAAAGAGGTTGAAATGTAGGGAGATGACCCCTAGACCAACTTCAATGAAGATGAAGTGATCGTTCGGAGTTATGTCCCAAATTTGATTTGGGTTTGATTGCACTTTTAATCAAAAGAAAAGATAAGAAAAGATGAATTAGAAGAAAGTGAAGAAGGCAAGAAAATACCTATGTTTGGAAGACAAGTTCTTGACACTCCTTGAGAATGATCCTTATTGGAAGGATTGTTGGATGTTCAAAAGTTCATGCAAGTTTTGTAATGAGAAATTGGTGATTTTTAGGTGTGAAAATGGTGATCAAAGTCCATCCCCTCCAATGGTAGATTGGAGGGGTTTTTATAGTTGTAAAGGGTTGTTTTTTGGTGCCAAAACTGAGCTGCTAAGAACCATTTCCCGGGCAAAATCTTGTAAGATGGGCAAGGGAGAGATTCAAGGCCAGAAATCTGTAACTGACATGCCCAGAGACGCGCGCTTCCCACCTTGGCGGCGGAAGGCGCGCGCTTCTGGCTTCAAAGGCCAGAGGCGCGCGACTCAGAGAAGGCATTTTTGACAGAAAGGACTAGAAAGTTAGCACTGTTATTCAGTTTAGTCCCTGAACTTAACGGAGTCAGTCGGAACTTAACCGAAGTAACGGAAACTAATGGAAAACATATAAAATAGGGAGAAACACCAGATCAAATGTGCAATCGGGGTGAGCGGTCCAAGGCGGGGTGTCTACACCTGGGCTATTTCTGAACTTACAAGGGTCTGTTCTGTTCTGTCTGTCCGTCAAAGGCGCACGCGTCTGGCTTTGCGCATGGGATGCACGCGCATCTTATCACTAAGGGCAAAAGCGCCTGCGTCTGGGCTACTAATTTACAGCCCCTTGTAGATACCCCGGGGGAAACCACGGCTTTAGGCTAGAGCGCGTGAATGGTCCTAGGATGTCTAACTTGTTTTTAGAGTCGCCACCTATGTTTTGAGGAACATAAGAAAAACCTATTGATTGTAGCCTAAGTTTGATTACGAAAACAGAGATTCTTTGTTTTGAGGTTCGGGGGTTAGATTACGAGATGGGAAGTACCGAAACACCCATCTCGCCCAACTAAAGTTGGTCTTGCTTGATCAAAATCTACATGAATGATAACGTTCTTCTTCTTCTTCTTTAAGTTATAAAAAGGGGTTTAAAATAGAGTTTGGAATGTAGGAGATAACTCCTTAACCAACCTCAATGAGGTGAGGTGATCATTAGAGTCATGTCCCAAAATGATTTGGGTGATTACACATTTGATTAAAGTAAAAGAGAGAGATGAGATGAAGTAGAAAAGAAGGAAAAGATGGACTTTTACCTATAATTTGAAAACCTTCAAATGTTGTTCGATGAGATTCTTGGAGAACCTTTAGAAAGTGACTCTTTTTGTCTAGTTTTTTGATGATTTTTCCGATCCTTGAAAATGGAGGTAAAGAGAGGTTTTTATAGGTGAAAGAGGGGTGTTTTTGGTGCCAAAACTCAGTCACCAAGAAATCCTTCCTGGGCAAAATCCTGTAAATTGAGCAAGGGAGGGAATCCTGGCCAGAAATCTGTAACTGACGCCCAGAGGCGCGCGCTTCCTGCTTTGGGGGCGGGAGGCGCGCGCGCCTGGCTCCTAGTGTCGGAGGCGCGCGACTCAGATAAGGCAATTTGACAGAATGGACTAGAAAGTCAGCCCTGTCATTCAGTTTAGTCCCTGGACTTAACGAAGTCAGTCAGGAACTTAATGGAAGTGACAGAAACTAACGAGAAACACTTAAAATGGGGAGAAACACAAGACCAAATGTGCAATCGGGGTGAGCGGTCCAAGGCGGGGTGTCTACAGAGCCCCTCGGCGACGTGGACTGCAAAGCAAAACGCGTCGACGAAAGTTAAAAACACCCGCCGAGGACATCACCAAGAAAAAGCAAAGACTCGATGAAAGCAGGAATTTGAAATCGCGAGAGATAGTGGTGCGCTCCCTGTGTGAGCGGCTTTTGCTGGAGTGTTGTATTGGGGCTCATGGGAGCTTGTCTCGATATGGACCGAGTTTTGTTGAGTTGGGGCTCATGGGAGCTTGTCTCGATATGGACCGAGTTGCCGACTTGGAGCTCATGGGAGCTTGCCTCGATATGGACCGAGTTGCCGACTTGGAGCTCATGGGAGCTTGTCTCGATATGGACCGAGTTGCCGACTTGGAGCTCATGGGAGCTTGTCTCGATAAGGACCGAGTTGCTGACTTGGAGCTCATGGGAGCTTGTTTCGATATGGACCGAGTTGCCGACTTGGAGCTCATGGGAGCTTGTCTCGATATGGACCGAGTTGCCGACTTGGAGCTCATGGGAGCTTGTCTCGATATGGACCGAGTTGCCGACTTGGAGCTCATGGGAGCTTGTCTCGATATGGACCGAGTTGTTGACTTTGTGGGGTGTGGGCACGGTTGAATGTTTTGAATGAGGTCGTTAGCGAATCCTTGCTGACGAATCCGTTAGTGAATCCGTTCGATGAAATATTGCTTTGAAGCCTCGTGCCATTTGGAGTCACACTTGACTTTTTTGAATTGTGGGGTACGGGCGCAGTTGACCGCGACCAGAAAATGTTCCTGCTGGGGATGAAATGTTGAGATTGACTCTTGAGGGGGGTGTGGCACCCGTGACAGAACTTAGGGAGTTTGGAATTTTGAAGAGGACAGCCTACTTTTGAGTGGGAGTTTCTATCCTACTTTCGATTTTTGACATGCCTTAAGGGCGGACCAGAAGAATGTGTGCCCAACTGGGTGTCCGAGGATCGGGACAGTGTCTTGATTCAGGCTGGAGATTTCTGACAAGGCCTTTTCTTGAAGCGATTTAGACCTGGGAGGCGCGCGCCTTCCTATGTAGGCTTGGGACGCGCGCGCATTTCAGACTGATGGCGGGTGGCTCGCGCGTCTGGGAGGCGGAATTCCGGGCTTGACATTTGCTGACCAAAAGAGCCCCCAACAGCTATAATATCATCTTCTGTTCGACCACTTGATCCTCACAGCTCCTTTCTGCCATTTTTGAACATCATATTATTGCTTAACTTTGCTTGTGATCAACATTTTCCATGGCTTCCAATTCTTTTGCCCTTGATGCCAAAGTTGTTAGTGAGTATGAAAAGGACTTGGGTACTTTTGTGTATTCTTTTAAGACCCATCCCAAGAAGGCCTTCATTAAAGACTTCGGGTTCCGAATTCTTTTCACTTTGCGGACGTTGAAGCCGGATTGGGATTTGTTGAGAGCTGCCGCGGCTTTCTGGGATTGCGACAGCCATACCTTCAACCTTTCAGCTAATGAAATGGTGCCGACTGTTGACGATTTCGGGGCCATCCTTGGCATGCCCTTGGCCGGTCGGATTGCCGTCCCTAAATATCATCGTGGTGCCGTCGACTCTTGGGTTGAGTTACTGAATCTCCCTGTTGAGGACGTGAGGAAGATGTTGCACGGTACTGTGATTGACATAACTGAGTTGCCGATGTTCTTCAGTTTACACTCGGAGGACCCGGTGGTTCAATCTTTCAAAAGGAATGCCATGGCCGTTTGTCTCTTCAGCGAAGTACTGTTTGTTACACCCTTCGGGACTGCGGACGCGCAGTTGGCTGAGATTATTTTGCAAGCTAAGGAGCAGCAATTTAGTGTGATCCTTCTTATTGTAGGGGAGACGTTGAACGGCCTTGATGAGTTGCATAGGACGGGCAAGATGTGCCGGGGTAGCCCTTTGCTCTTGACCACATGGCTCCGAGAACACTTCAGAATTTATTCTCCGGATGGTGATTTGTCTCCTTTTGCTGTTCATAGGAGGAAGTTGTTGATCCGGGATTTATCTGAAGATGATTGGAAGAAATTCTTTGCCTCTCGGGTGACCGCCGATATTGAGTGGTGTCCTCCTTCTTGGGGTCTTCGTCCCTTTGTGGAATGGACTCTTGGTTTTCAGCACGTGGTTGTACCCGGTTTGAGAGATTCTTCATTTTACCAGCCAGAGCGGGTTCTGCGGCAGTTCGGTCGCCAACAGACAATTCCTTTCCGAGGGATGGAACGCTTCGTCCAGTTGCTTACATGGGTCCTGACTTCTCGAGTGAGCTTCAGTCGGCTTGGGGAGATGACCGCAATCGTTGGGCTTTTCCCCTCTGCATCGGGGGAGTGTCTTCCTTCCCGAGAGCTACTTGGACTATTTATTTGGCACCCTTTACCGCGGCATCACTTGGGTTGATGTGCTTCGTGCCGAGTTGTTGGGACAGGGTTTTGAGTCTAGCAGCACTTTGAGATATAGAGAGGCTGCTGCTGATTCGAGTAACATTCTCGCTGACCCTTTCGGTACTCCTTTGGATGACTTTTATTCTAGGAGACGTGTTGCAGCACAGAAAGTTTCGGTGCGTATTAGTGCTCATTTGTTACCCAAGAAGAAAAGGATTGAGAGACGATCGGGTGGTCCTTCGAAAGCTAAGAGAAAATTGGATTTTTCTTAGTACCCTAAGAGATTGCAATTAGACCACTTTGTTTTAGGATTTAATATTTGATGTCTTTTGTTGCTCAATAAATCCGTTGTAATGGTTTGAATAATTCATTGAATGAATAAAAATTGCATTTTGTTATTTGAAGTGAATTGGGTATTTTTGACATGTTTTAGACCGCACCCGAAGGTTGCCTACGTTCCTCCAGTTGGGAGGCTCAGGTCTTCGTAGTTCAAACAAACAAAGACCATTTTTTTTTTTTTTTTTTTTTTTTTTTGTGCACCTTGTTTTTTTGCCTAGACCGCCCTTGCGGGTTTTCAACCTAGCGAGCGATTTTTTTTTTTTTTTTTTAATGGTCTTTGTTTATTAAGCGTAGAACCTCTTGAGTTTGTCGAGGTTGACCTCCTTTGGCAGCTGGTCACCATCTAAATCCACGAGCCGGACTGCACCACCGCTTAGTATCTTTTTGACCACGTACGGACCGATCATCGGGGTCCCCATTTCCCCAGGGGATTCATGGCATTGGGAGGATGTTGTCTTAAAACCAAATCTCCCACATCGATGTTTCGAGGCTTCACTTTTTTGTTGAAAGCTCTTGCCATCCTTTGCTGATATGCCCTCGTGCGTTCGAGTGCTCTTAATCTTTTCTCGTCGAGTAAGGCTAGCTGTTCGTATCGACTTTGCATCCAGTTGACCTCGTTGACTTGATTCTCAAGGAGGACCCGTAGAGATGGGACTTCAAGTTCGATAGGGAGTACGGCTTCAGAACCATAGACCAGTGCATAAGGAATTTCTCCTGTTGCGGATCGTATTGATGTGCGGTAGCCCCACAATGCTAATGGTAGCTTCTCGGGCCAATCCCTTCCTGTTGAGGCCATTTTCTTGACGATAGTCTCGATGGTCTTATTTGCTGCTTCGACTGCGCCATTTGCTTGGGGCCGGTAAGGAGATGACTTGTGCTTGGTGATCTTGTATTCTACTAAAAGTGCATCCATTTCCTTCTCAAAGTGAGTGCCGTTGTCGGAAATGATTTCATGAGGCACGCCGTATCGGCACATGATATTAATCTTTACAAATTCGGCTACTTTCTTGGCGTTGAGGGTTCGATAGGCTTGTGCCTCGACCCACTTTGTGAAGTAGTCGACTGCCACTAGGACGAATGACTGCCCATTGCTCCCGGCAGGATGAACTTTACCGATGATGTCTATTCCCCAACAAGAGAAGGGCCAAGGTGTGACCATGTTGTAAAGTTGTGAGGGTGGAGCATGTTGCAGATTAGCGTGGAATTGGCACTTGGCACACCTTTTGACTTTCTCGATACAGTCTCGTTCCATAGTGCTCCAATAGTAACCAATGCGAAGTATCTTCTTGACTAGCATAAACCCATTCATGTGGGGTCCACATTCTCCTTCGTGCACTTCACACATTATCTCTTGAGCTTCGGTCTCATTGGCGCATAGGAGATTGATCCCGTCGTGGTGCCTTTTATAAACTCGGTCCCCAATCAGTACGTACCGAGAGGCTAACCTTTGCAGAGCTGCTTGAGACTTCTTATTGATGTTCTCGGGATAAGTGCCGTCTTGAGGAAGTTCATGATATCCGAATACCACGGAGAGTTTGTTTGAACCTCGTTGATCTCGATACTCATGCAATATGCCGAACTGTTCCTTCGAGCAATTTTGAAAGGCTTCACCATTTTCCCTTTGGGCATTTCAACTAATGAAGCTATAGTGGCCAGTGCATCGGCGAAGCGATTCTTATCCCTTGGCAGGTAGTTGAACGTGATCTCTTGGAATTGTTCAACCAGTTCTTCGAGGTGCTGACCATACTGTTGGAGAGTCGGGTCTTGGGTTCGCCATTTACCCGATTGCTGATTGATAAGGAGCAAAGAATCGCCGAACACTTCTAGTTCCGTGACGTTTCTTTCGAGAGCTGCTTCGAGCCCTGCTATGCATGCTTCGTACTCGGCAATGTTGTTGGTAGCTTCGAATTCTAGGCGTATGGCAATGGGAGTGTAGATGTCTTTTGGATCGACAAGCAATACCCCTATACCAAAACCGTGTTTATTGGCGGCGCCATCGAAAAAAAGTTGCCACTTGTCTTCCTCGGTTGTGGTACAAATTAAATGCTCGTCGGGGAACTGTACATCTTCCCCCTTCACTTCGTCACACGGGAATTCGGCAAGCTGGTCACTGAACACTTTCCCCCTGATGGATTTTAGTGTGACGTAAGTGATATCATAGCCGGCGAGCATGAAGTACCATTTGGCTATTCTTGTTGACATGAAAGGCTTCTCGAAGATGTAGCGGAGCGGGTCCACCTTTGCTACTAGCTTGATCGGAAAAGCTTCCATATAGTGTTTGAGCTTTTGAGTGACCCAAACCAATGCTGCACATGACTTCTCTAAGACAGAGTAGTTCTTTTCGCCTCCTTGGAATCAGCGACTGACAAAGTAAATGGCGTTCTCCTTTGTGGACTCTCGTTGCTCTTGCGCTAACATAGCCCCTAGGGTTTCATCATTGACAGTGAGATAAAGCAACAGAGGTTTCTCCTTGTGCGGCGGAACTAGAACAGGAGGGCACGTCAAGTAATGTTTTACTTGATCGAAGGCTTCTTGGCACGCGTCGGTCCATTCTAGAGCCACATTCTTCTTGAGTAACTTGAAGATTGGCTCGCACATGGAAGTGAGTTGGTGCACGAAACCGACTGATGTATTGTAGTTTTCCCATGAAACCTTTAATCTCTTTCTGCGTCTTTGGAGGAGGCATGTCAATGATTGCCTTGATTTTGGAGGGGTCTACTTCGATTCCCCTTTCAGTGACCATATAACCAAGAACTTTACCTCGGATAACCCCGAATGTGCACTTTGCAGGGTTGAGCCTCATCTTGTGTTGACAAAGCCTTTCGAAGAACTTGCGGAGATCGATTAGGTGTTGACCATCGGTTCCTTTGGAGTGAATGATCATGTCGTCCACATAGACCTCGATTTCTTTGTGAATCATATCGTGGAACAAGTCTGTCACGGCTCTTTGGTAGGAAGCCCCAGCGTTTCTTAACCCAAACGGCATGACTGTGTAGCAAAAGGTACCCCACGGTGTTGTGAAGGCTGTCTTATGTTGATCTTCCTCGGCCATAAGAATTTGATTGTACCCAGCGAACCCATCCACGAATGAGCGAACCTCGTAGGCAGCAGTGGAGTCGACTAGCATGTCGATATTAGGGAGTGGAAAATCATCCTTTGGGGAAGCTTTGTTTAAATACCGGAAGTCTACACAAACTCGAACCTTGCCGTTCGCCTTCCTGACTGTCACAATGTTGGCTAACCACGTCGGATACTCGATAACCTTGATGAAACCCACACTGAGGAGCTTCTCAATCTCTTCTTTGACCTGCAGAGACCATTCTGGCTTGATCTTTCTGAGCTTCTGTTTACTGGCCTGGCATCTTCTCTGATCGGAATCCTGTGCTCCGCTACTTTTCTGTCTAAACCCGGCATGTCTTTGTATGACCATGCGAACACATCCACGAACTCCCGTAGTAATGCAGTCAATCTGTCTCTGTCGTCTCCCTTGAAGAAGCTTCCAATCTTGGTTTCCTTTGGCTCTTCTTCGGTACCCAGATTAACAACATGCAATTCTTCGTCAGCCTTTGGACCATTCTCGCCACGACTACGGACTTGTTGAGCAAGTTCATTTAAGTATGTTGTGTTTTCGTGGTCTATTTCATCATAATTTGAATCGTTATTAACTTATTCGTTAAGTTCATTATTAGTTAATTCATCATTTATGATGTTTGCAATCTCAGGGTACTCAGAAATATCAAATTTTTCATTAGCAAAGAAAGGAAAACACACGCTCGGCTATGGCCTCCAAATCCTCTTGGGTGAGGGTATTAGAGACACTCTCGGACTCGAAAGTAAGTGTGAGCTGCTCTTCCTTTGTTGCTGTGCGGGTATGCAACCCATTTCTTGGACTAAGAATTCCTCGGATACCACGGGCCCTTTGTTGAATACCAATTGTTGATCGGCTCGGAGCTTGGCGGGATCTCACTGATAGTCTCGTTCATGATGACGGTGTCATGGATGGCGTTAACTTGGCATTCATTCATCATGGCAAGCTCTTCAAACATGGAGGCTAAATCTGTCAGTTCTTCCCCCACGGTGATTTCTGTCTCGGACTCTATGTTCTTCCTTCCCCACCATTCACGGGGCGACATGGGAGTTGGTTCCCTTTCGGATTTCTGGATCTCACAATCGGAGAAGATTTCGAGGCCGGCTTTTTGACACGTTTATTGTTAACCCACGGCTCGGGAAAGATCATGTATGGAACGTCTTCCCCTTGGCGGACAAAATAACCATTCAACGTCTTGCGGTAAGGCCTTAGATTAGGGACTTCATAACGACGGCCTTCTTTACGAGCTCGGGCCTTTTCGTTCTTGATTGCTTGCTCTTGTTTCAAGTCTTCTTTGGAAGGCTCATACCCCAAACCGAAGGTGTTCTTGACAAATGGGACTTGCACGGGATGTAGGATTCCTTGTTGATATTTTCCTAAGCCTAAACCAGGGAAGTAGTCCATATTCCTCATCATACGGAGGACTTTGTGATTGCTGGGGGTCCATGATCCGTTTCCCCCTTCTTTGTCAATGGCGTTGATTGAGACGCCGGAGAGAGTGGAGTCTGGTAGACCATGCTGGACTTGGTGGACGGGCTCACCTTTTCTGTGGATAGTGATGTTTTCAGCCATTACGGTCACTATTTCATCACCATTTCGGATCTTGACACATTGGTGGAGAGTTGACGGTACGGCATTAGCACTGTGAATCCATGGTCGTACCCAACAGTAAGTTGAACGAGGCCGGGATATCAAGCACTTGGAATGGAACGGACATGACCATGCTCCCAAACTCAATGTCTATTTCGATCATACCCATGACTGTACGGGCGGTGCTGTCATAACCTCGGATTACTTGAGTAGAAGGCTTCAAATCAGAATCCTTAAGCCCCAGTATGCCCATGATTCTACCAGGCATGAGATTGAGTGCGGAACCACCGTCCACTAAGACTCTTGAGACGGGCCTCCCCCTTGCTCGTACCTTGAGGTAAATAGCTTCGTTGTGGTCGGAACCAAATGGTGGAAGGTCCATATCGGCAAAGGTGATGACGTTGCCAAAATGAATGTGACCAATCATTACCGTGAGGTCCTCGGGAGTAGTATCGGGAGAAACTGTTGTATCATCGAGATTGCGGATGACAAGATCTCGATGTTTCTTTCGAGGATGCAATGAGGTCCCAAATAGAGATGTTGGCTTGAGTTTTCTTGAGTTGGACAAGTAGAGGGTCTTCGGGAGTGTTGTGAGCTTGCGGCCTTTGAGAAGAGGAGCTCGGTGCGGAAGTGGAAGGGTTGCTTGCTATGACTCGACCGGATCGAGTTAGCATGTTGACGTTCCCATCTTGCTTCTTTTTCCTATTCTCTAGTACTTCCCTCATTACCTCATCGTAAGTCACTACATAACAAGAATTGTTAAGTTTATTCATAACATTGGGGCCCCCATTCACAATTGGGATTGAATGGGTGGTCCCCTCAAATTCTCCTATCTCTATTACATTGACATGCTCGTCATTATTCACTACAAATTATTTCTTGTCTATGAGATCTTGAATGACATTGCGGAGAATGAAGCAATCCTCGGTGGTGTGGCCGCTATATTGGTGATAGCCACAATATTTGTGGTGAGCATGATTGGGGTTGATCGTCTTGGGTTGGTACCCTTGCACGGGTGTGACTTGACCCTTTGCCTTGAGGACCTCGAACACTTCGGTTTGAGTCATGCCTTGGAGAGGCGTGTAGACACGGTCACTTCGGGACCTCTTCCCTTGAGGTGGAGGAACCTTTTTGTAATTCCCCTTGTCAATAGTGACGGCGTTGACCGAGGCCTCTTTTGTGGAGCTTGGAAGCGGCCTTGTAGCGGTAAGTAGGAGTGGACTTCTTAATCTCCTTGAGCAAGTCATCCATGCGTACCCCCGCCTCATACATTTGGGAGAAGTCGGAGTAGCAAGCCCCACTTAGGTGAGTGCGGAGATCAATCTTGAGACACTTGAGAAATATGTCCATTTGCTCCTTTATGTTTGGCCTCTCAACAATTTCAGAGAGTTTGTCATTCCATCTCCTTGTGAAGTCGATGAAGGACTCATTGTCTCGTTGAGTAGTGTTCTCTAGCTCTTTCCTTGTGGGCCGGTGAGTGGTGTTGCCTTGGTATTGGTTCTTGAAGGCAAGCATGGCGGAGTCCCAATCAAGACGGACAGTGAGCGGGAGAGTAGCATACCAATCTTTTGCCGCCCCCTCGAGAGTGAGAGGAAAGCATTGAGCCATCACCTTGGGGGAGACCTTCTTTGGAACCATTGCCCAAATATAAGTCTCAATGTGAGCCATAGGACAAGAGTTGCCCTTGAATTTGCTTATGTCGGGCATCTTGAACTTGTCGTGAAGAGCGGACATAGTACTCATGAGGATGGATGATTGATAAAGGCTTGTGTCGGAGCCTTTCCCCATGTTGAGCCCATTGAATTTTTGGTCGATGTAGGCCATGATAGAATCCACCATTTTGGGCTCATTGTTCTCGGAACTTGGTTCCCCCATTTTCTTGGTGCGGGTGTTGACATAAGGACTCTTGAACAAACCCTCGGTCCATTCGGATTCATCATCATTGTTCTTGTTCTTTCCCTTGGCAAGGTTGGTGAGCTTTTCTTTCATTAGCTCCATTTCGGCCTCGTGGGCCTCCCTTTGGCTGTCGAGGTGGGATTGCCAAATGTCGTCTTTGCTTTGTGCCTCTTTGTTAAGGGTGGAGACTTGCTCTTGGAGGAGTTGGACCATGGTTGAGAGCTGTTCGAGAGACATGGTGTTGCTGCTGCCGGTCATGGTTGATGTTGGAGCTGTTGGAGTGATCTCTTCACGGACTAACCGATTTGATGAATCCCGGTAGACTTTGTAAGTACCAATTGAACCTATATTGCAGAAGAGGCCCTTGTCAGTCTTGAGTAACACTTGCGGTCCATGAAGAGGCTTAGGACACACAGTTGGGCACACGACTCGAACCACATAAGAAAAGACTCTTTTTTTTTTTATTTTTTTATAAGTCGGAGGGAATGAATCCCTTTTGGGGTTTCTAAGAAAATAATGGAATCGTCACACTAGTATATAGACCATCTCGCGGTCCCATATACTCATCGGATTCCATCGCGCTTGTGAATCCTACATGTATCGGGATTAAACTAAATTAATGTAGTAAAGCATACATGCGGGGACGAATTTTTTATTTTCGTCCAAGATAGCCACTTTTGGGGACGGAGTTTTATTTCGTCCATTGCAACAAGTTGGCATGTATGATTTGAAGACATTAGTTTAGGGAAATCTCGGTACATGGAAACCGACTTGAGTCACGGAGTGTTAGACCCTAACTAGAATTTGTGTGGTTTGTGCTCGGCTTGAATATGAGGCTCAAAGGTCACCCCCGGCATGTAGTCTTGAACTACGCCACGGGCTGAGGTTTACCGCTTCGAAAGAGCCAAGGTCTGGTGGAGCTTGAAACTTTCTAGGACGGGCCTCGACGGGTTTGGGGTTGGACTTGTGCGACTCGATAGTGAGCAGTTCATAGGAATGTGTGCATGTAGTGTGAGGTCTAACAAGTGACAAATTTTTTTATTTTTTTTTTTTGAAAAGAAAGAAAAACACACAAAACACATAAGCACATAAAATCACAACTCCCGAATCACCCGTGTGACCGGTAAATAAAACACAAAATTAAAATAGTCCGAGAGTTCAATTCTGTTCTGATGCAGGCAACTGTGCCCACACCCCACTGTTCTGCTCAGTCACTGAAACCTGTTTCTGTTCTGGGAACCAACCCAGAAGCGTGCGCCTCTGAGTTCTGATGTGGGACGCGCGCGCATGGCGCAATGCTTATGGGAGGCGCGCGCTTCTGGGGCACACATGTCAGAATGTCAGACTTTGGACTCAGGGGATTGCCCTGGTCCCATGTTCATATTGTAACCCCTGCAGAAGTGATTAGTGCAGAATAACAGAAGAAGAAGATGAAGAATATGAAGAAGTGGGCGATTCTGGTTCTTGATGTGGGATGCGCGCGCCTTAGGCTTAAAAGGCCAGACGCGAGCGCCTCCCCAATCAGGAAACAGAATGCCCAGAAAAGATGTAGATTTCGATCAGAATGCAAGTTTAACCCTCAAATGTCCCCAGCGGAGTCGCCACTGTAGATACCCCGGGGGAAACCACGGCTTTAGGCTAGAGCGCGTGAATGGTCCTAGGATGTCTAACTTGTTTTTAGAGTCGCCACCTATGTTTTGAGGAACATAAGAAAAACCTATTGATTATAGCCTAAGTTTGATTACGAAAACAGAGATTCTTTGTTTTGAGGTTCGGGGGTTAGATTACGAGATGGGAAGTACCGAAACACCCATCTCGCCCAACTAAAGTTGGTCTTGCTTGATCAAAATCTACATGAATGATAACGTTCTTCTTCTTCTTCTTTAAGCTATAAAAAGGGGGTTTAAAATAGAGTTTGGAATGTAGGAGATAACTCCTTAACCAACCTCAATGAGGTGAGGTGATCATTAGAGTCATGTCCCAAAATGATTTGGGTGATTACACATTTGATTAAAGTAAAAGAGAGAGATGAGATGAAGTAGAAAAGAAAGGAAAAGATGGACTTTTACCTACAATTTGAAGACCTTCAAATGTTGTTCGATGAGATTCTTGGAGAACCTTTAGAAAGTGACTCTTTTTGTCTAGTTTTTTGATGATTTTTCCGATCCTTGAAAATGGAGGTAAAGAGAGGTTTTTATAGGTGAAGAGGGGTGTTTTTGGTGCCAAAACTCAGTCACCAAGAAATCCTTCCTGGGCAAAATCCTGTAAATTGAGCAAGGGAGGGAATCCTGGCCAGAAATCTGTAACTGACGCCCAGAGGCGCGCGCTTCCTGCTTTGGGGGCGGGAGGCGCGCGCGCCTGGCTCCTAGTGTCGGAGGCGCGCGACTCAGATAAGGCAATTTTGACAGAATGGACTAGAAAGTCAGCCCTGTCATTCAGTTTAGTCCCTGGACTTAACGAAGTCAGTCAGGAACTTAACAGAAGTGACAGAAACTAACGAGAAACACTTAAAATGGGGAGAAACACAAGACCAAATGTGCAATCGGGGTGAGCGGTCCAAGGCGGGGTGTCTATAGAGCCCCTCGGCGACGTGGACTGCAAAGCAAAACGCGTCGACGAAAGTTAAAAACACCCGCCGAGGACATCACCAAGAAAAAGCAAAGACTCGATGAAAGCAGGAATTTGAAATCGCGAGAGATAGTGGTGCGCTCCCTGTGTGAGCGGCTTTTGCTGGAGTGTTGTATTGGGGCTCATGGGAGCTTGTCTCGATATGGACCGAGTTTTGTTGAGTTGGGGCTCATGGGAGCTTGTCTCGATATGGACCGAGTTGCCGACTTGGAGCTCATGGGAGCTTGCCTCGATATGGACCGAGTTGCCGACTTGGAGCTCATGGGAGCTTGTCTCGATATGGACCGAGTTGCCGACTTGGAGCTCATGGGAGCTTGTCTCGATATGGACCGAGTTGCTGACTTGGAGCTCATGGGAGCTTGTCTCGATATGGACCGAGTTGCCGACTTGGAGCTCATGGGAGCTTGTCTCGATATGGACCGAGTTGCCGACTTGGAGCTCATGGGAGCTTGTCTCGATATGGACCGAGTTGCCGACTTGGAGCACATGGGAGCTTGTCTCGATATGGACCGAGTTGTTGACTTTGTGGGGTGTGGGCACGGTTGAATGTTTTGAATGAGGTCGTTAGCGAACCCTTGCTGACGAATCCGTTAGTGAATCCGTTCGATGAAATATTGCTTTGAAGCCTCGTGCCATTTGGAGTCACACTTGAATTTTTTGAATTGTGGGGTACGGGCGCAGTTGACCGCGACCAGAAAAATGTTCCTGCTGGGGATGAAATGTTGAGATTGACTCTTGAGGGGGGTGTGGCACCCGTGACAGAACTTAGGGAGTTTGGAATTTTGAAGAGGACAGCCTACTTTTGAGTGGGAGTTTCTATCCTACTTTCGATTTTTGACATGCCTTAAGGGCGGACCAGAAGAATGTGTGCCCAACTGGGTGTCCGAGGATCGGGACAGTGTCTTGATTCAGGCTGGAGATCTCTGACAAGGCCTTTTTCTTGAAGCGATTTAGACCTGGGAGGCGCGCGCCTTCCTATGTAGGCTTGGGACGCGCGCGCATTTCAGACTGATGGCGGGTGGCTCGCGCGTCTGGGAGACGGAATTCCGGGCTTGACATTTGCTGACCAAAAGAGCCCCCAACAGCTATAATATCATCTTCTGTTCGACCACTTGATCCTCACAGCTCCTTTCTGCCATTTTTGAACATCATATTATTGCTTAACTTTGCTTTAAAGTAAAAGTGTCCGTCCCCGAGGGAAAACAATCAAAGCACGTCTCCATTGTGAAGGCACGCCCTAGTGTCTTTGACCGTTTGGGAAGACCGAATGAAGTTGTTGTTGAGCCCCCGAAATCGGTGATTCACGTCGAAGCTCCTAGGCCAAACTATTTTCCCAAAAAGAAGAGAGTTAAGGGCAAGGGTAATCTCCTTATGTGTGGAAACGTCCATCTAAAGCCTCTGCTAAGGCCTCTTTTGACAAGGGTAAGGGGAAGGTTGTTGATGAAGCTCCGTCCCGTCCTAGCGTCTTTTCTCGCCTTGGTAGTTCCAAGAGTGCTCCGCCCCCATCCAAGATGGTCAAGGTCCCTAGGAAGCAATGGGTTCCCAAACCGAAGAAAGATTAGACCTTTCTTAGTACCCCAAGATAGCAATTAATAAACCACTTGTTTAGGATTTGAAGTGTTTTATTGCTCAACAAATGTCAATTGTAATGGTGAAAACGATTCATGGAATGAATAAAATTGCATTTTGTTTATGAAAATGATTGGGTAAAAATGATTGTTTTAGACCGCACCCGAAGGTTGCCTACGTTCTTCCAGTATGGAAGCTCAGGTCTCCGTAGTTCAAACAAACGAAGACCATTTTTTTTTGTGTGTGTGCACCCTGTTTTTTGCCTAGACCGCCCTTGCGGGTTTTCAATCTATCGGGCTTCTTTTTTGCACTTTGCTCTAATTTTTGCCTAGGCCGCCCTTGCGGGTTTTTAACCTAGCGAGCTCTTTCTTTTTTTTTCTTTTTTTTATGGTCTTCATTTGTTAAGCGTAGAACTTCTTGAGCTTGTCGAGGTTGACCTCTTTTGGCAATTGGTCGCCATCCAAGTCTACGAGTTGGACTGCACCACCGCTTAGTATCTTCTTGACCACGTACGGACCGATCCATCGGGGTCCCCATTTCCCAAGGGGATTCATGTCATTGGGAGGATGATGACTTAGAAACAAGTCTCCCACTTTGATGTCTCGGGGCTTCACCTTCTTATTGAAAGCCCTAGCCATTCTCTGTTGATAAGCCCTTGTGCGTTCGAACGCCCTTAGCCTCTTTTCGTCGAGTAGGGCTGATTGTTTGTATCGACTTTGTATCCATTCAACCTCATTGAATTGATTTTTGAGCATGACTCGCAAAGAGGGAACTTCAAGTTCGACTGGGAGTACAGCTTCAGAACCATAAACCAATGTGTACGGGGTCTCTCCTGTTGCTGTCCGGATTGATGTGCGGTAGCCCCATAATGCTAGAGGCAATTTCTCGGGCCAATCCCTTCCTGTTGAGGCCATTTTCCGTATGATGGTCTTAATCGTCTTGTTTGCTGCTTCGACCGCTCCAATTGCTTGGGGACGGTACAAGTATAACTTGTGCTTGGTAATCTTGTATTCGACCAAGAGTGCATCCATTTCTTTCTCGAAGTGAGAACCGTTGTCGGAGATAATCTCGTGAGGGACGCCGTATCGGCACATGATATTGGTCTTCACAAATTCTGCCACTTTCTTGGCGTTGAGAACTCGGTAAGCTTGTGCTTCAATCCATTTTGTGAAATAGTCCACGGCAACTAGAACGAATGACTGTCTATTGCTTCCCATGGGATGGACTTTGCCGATGATATCTATGCCCCAACAAGAGAACGGCCAGGGCGTGGTCATGTTGTACAGTTGCGACGGTGGAGCATGTTGCAAATTGGCATGGAAATGGCATTTGGTGCACCTCTTGACTTTCTCGATGCAGTCTTTTTCCATGGTGGTCCAATTATAACCAATATGGAGTATCTTCTTGGCTAACATGATCCCATTCATGTGGGGTCCACACTCGTCTTCGTGGACTTCATGCATTATCTCTTGAGTTTCGGTCTCATTAGCACATAAGAGGTTGATCCTTCGTAGTGTCTCTTGTAAACTCGGTTCCCAATCAACACATATCTCGATGCTAGCTTTTGTAATGGTACTTGAGATTTCGTAATGCTGTCTTCGGGGAAGGTGTCGTCCTTGAGGAAATTCATGATGTCTGTATACCACAGAGGATTTGCTTGGACTTCATTGATTTCAATGCTCATGCAATATACCGGGCTAGTCCTTCTCGAAATTTTGAAGGGTTTTACCTTCTTTCCTTTGGGCATTTCGACCAGTGAGGCTATGGTGGCCAATGCATCAGCAAAGTGTGAATACGTGTGTTTGAATTTGAGAATATTCATAGTAACATTAAAATATGAGAGTCGCCACGCCGTTTTAGTTATAGCCAAAACATTGAGAAAAAGCATGTTTAATGGGTTCGGGGGTCAAATTACAACAAGAGAAGAATATTGGACGTTATCACTCCTATTGCCCGAATTGATCGGTCTTTCTATCATGATACGGTGTATGTAGTGTGTTAGTGATTTAGACCGGATCCGAAGATTGCCTACGTTCCTCTCAATGTGAGAAGCTCAGGTCAGCGTAGTTCGCAGAGAATTAGAATAGGCAGAAGAATCGGGATCGTGTATAATGAGGGGGAATTACCTAAAGATTAGGGTTTAGAAGTAGTTCCTAGATCATCCTCGGGTTGATGAACCTTCGATCATCATCGGCTATGAAATAACATGTAATTATGAAGATCACAACCCTAAATATAGAATAAATAAGGTTTTAATCTATGAACACGAAGAACATGCGAGGAACATATTATGAACGTATGAATGTGCATGCAAATAATATGAATAAAGATGTTAGGAACATGAATACTATGAAGAACACATGAATAAACATATTAAGAATATGAATATTATGAAGAACACATGAATAAACATATTAAGAATATGAATATTAAAGATCTACATTAGAAATAATGCAAGAACATGAAGAAAAGTTAGAAAACTTACCTTTGTTGGCAAGAAATAACCTTGGATCTTCTTGGGATTCTTGAAAGTGTTTTTGGAGGCTTGAATGACTTGATTTGGGAGCAAAATCGTCACTTGTGAGCTCTCAATTCGGATCCCCTGATTATGAGGCAAGGGAGGTCTTTAAATAGGAAACTGATGGAGAGATCTGACGGTCCAGATCATCCGGGGCGGATGTGGCCGCGTGGCCAATATTGAGGGCGGCGGCGAAAGTGGCCGCGTGGCCAATATTGAGAGCGGCGGCGAAAGTGGCCGCGTGGCCATCGTTGCGCGCTGACTTGAAATTCAAGCTAGGGTTTTACTGTTCATACAAGGCAACCCTAAATGTCCATATTTAATGTTTTCTAGAACATTGAGCTATTTTTGGGAATCCGGGACAAGTCTTTGCAAGGTTTCTAATTCCTATAAAGTCCTTGTATATTTGGGAAAGCCCTAATAAACTCATTTTCAGATCGGGTACTAACAGTAGCCCCTCGGCGACGCTTCTTGCAAGGCAATGTGGGGTCGACGATAAAAATAGGAACCGTTCTGAAACATGAGTTTCAAAACAGAGGAAAGGTAAGGGAACGGCTGAACCTTGGCAGGCGACCTACGTATCCGCGGGGGAATCAAGCCATCGTAGTTCAAATCTGATGGGGAAATTGAGGATGATTGTCCTCTGATGGGGAGCAACGCTTTCTGCTGGGGAAAATGCACCTGCTGGGGATGAGAGATGACCATGTCGGTCGGGTGGCTGAACCTTTTCAGGTTTCCTACGTATCCTCCAAGGAATCAAGCCGGTCGTAGTTCAGAGGGATTAGGGAAAAACGAGCCATCGGACTTCTGCTAGGGATAATAAACCTACGGGCACTTTCCTGTATGAAGAACGAACATTCGTTAGGAAATGAAGTTATTTGGGAAAATTAAAGACTACGTTGTCTAAATAATCCCAAGATGATATGGTAAACGCAATCAGGATCGCCGGGGTTCCTGCCGATCGCGCTAAAGTAATAAATGATGGATCTCTCGCGAACAGAAACGCCGAGGCTTTTGCCAACCACGATTGATCTAGGATCCGTATGTCATAGAGGCGCCGAAGTCTCTACAATCATACGAATCCTAAAATAGATGCTGGATCGCTCGCAAACAGAAACGCCGAGGCTTCTGCCCATCGCGATCGATCTAGGATGCGTATGTCATAGAGGCGCCGAAGTCTCTACAATCATACGAATCCTAAAATAAATGCTGGATCACTCGCAAACAGAAATGCCGAGGCTTCTGCCCATCGCGATCGATCTAGGATGCGTATGTCATAGAGGCGCCGAAGTCTCAACAACCATACGAATCCTAAGCAGATATTAGGAAGTGCTAAAATAATAGATGCTGGATCTCTCGCAAACAAAAACGCCGAGGCTTCTGCCCATCGCGATCGATCTAGGATGCGTATGTCATAGAGGCGCCGAAGTCTCTACAACCATACAAATCCTAAGCAAATATTAGGAAGTGCTAAAATAATAGATGCTGGATCTCTCGCAAACAGAAACGCCGAGGCTTCTGCCCATTGAGATCGATCTAGGATGCGTATGTCATAGAGGCGCCGAAGTCTCTACAACCATACGAATCCTAAGCAAATATTAGGAAGTGCTAAAATAATAGATGCTGGATCTCTCGCAAACAGAAACGCCGAGGCTTCTGCCCATCGCGATCGATCTAGGATGCGTATGTCATAGAGGCGCCGAAGTCTCTACAACCATACGAATCCTAAGCAAGTATTAGGAAGTGCTAAAATAATAGATGCTGGATCTCTCGCAAACAGAAACGCCGAGGCTTCTGCCCATCGCGATCGATCTAGGATGCGTATGTCATAGAGGCGCCGAAGTCTCTACAACCATACGAATCCTAAGCAAATATTTGGAAGTGCTAAAATAATAGATGCTGGATCTCTCGCAAACAGAAACGCCGAGGCTTCTGCCCATCGCGATCGATCTAGGATGCGTATGTCATAGAGGCGCCAAAGTCTCTACAACCATACGAATCCTAAGCAAATATTAGGAAGTTCTAAAATAATAGATGCTGGATCTCTCGCAAACAGAAACGCCGAGGCTTCTGCCCATCGCGATCGATCTAGGATGCGTATGTCATAGAGGCGCCGAAGTCTCTACAACCATACGAATCCTAAGCAAATATTAGGAAGTGATAAAATAATAGATGTTGGATCTCTCGCAAATAGAAACGCCGAGGCTTCTGCCCATCGCGGTCGATCTAGGATGCGTATGTCATAGAGGCGCCGAAGTCTCTACAACCATACGAATCCTAAGCAAATATTAGGAAGTTTTAAGGGGTTTTCCGTATTCAAAGGTAACGAATATCAGTCAAAATAGCGCTAAGGGCACCTAAAAATGAACAAAGGGAAATGTACCAGGGGTAAAACTGAAATTTTGCATGTGGAGGCAAAGATGATGGATTGTTATGGAGTCGCAAATGGGATGAACTCTCAAGGAGTCATGAAGGTGATAGACTCTCAGGGAATCGCAGAAGTGATGGACTCTTGGGGAGTCGCAAAGGTGATGGACTCTCGGGGAGTTGCCAAGGTAAAGGACTCTTTGGTGAGCAAAGGACGACCACGGAAAGCGTAATGTTTGGGATCCGCTTACCCTAAATTAGGAGGAATACATAATATGAGGCTACGAACCATTAAGATGAAGGTATTAGGTAAGGGACATTTTGCTTGGTTGCTTAGGGTAGGACCTAAGGCTTCTAAGGAAAGGGGATGGGTAGCCTCTTAGCCTTGAGATAAGGATGCAAAAGATGTTATGGTTGTTTAGACTTGAGATTATGTCTTGGATACAATGTGGGTTTCCTAGGCTTACGGGCTAGGGTTTGGAGAGAATGCGACTGCCTAGGCTCGAGGCTAGGGTTCGGAGAGAATATGGAAAGGCTATTGTATCCTAGGCATAAGACTAGCGGGGGATTGAGATTATAAATTTCCTAGGTTTCGAGACTAGGGTTTCGAGAATTTGGAAAGGATGTTGCACACAGGGCTTTAGAAATTCCCTAGAACTTGGGCTAGGGTAAAAGGGGATGGTGCTTCCTAGGCTTGAGACTAGGGTTTGGAGAGAATGCAAATTCCTAGGTTTGGGAACTTCCTAGATGTTAGGGTTTCGAACAAGGGTTTGGAAACTGGTGTTTAAGGACCATGACTCTCCTAGGTTTGGGACTAGGGTTTAGAAATATCCTAGGCTTCGAGGCTAGGGCTTGGAGTTGTGGTAGGTTCAAAGGTTGCAAAGGCGTTGGCTTTAGACCCAAGGCTGGGAGTTGAAAGGGTTGTGACTTCCTAGGCTTGAGACCATGGACCGTTGGGAAGAGGTATTGCTTTTGTGGAAGGTCCACTAAGATTGATGTTAGGGTTCACCATTTTCCGGGATTGGTGACTATGGCTTGGAAAGGTTCATGGTAACCTAGGCTTTAGGCTAGGTTTTAAGGCTAAGGACTGTAAACTTCCTACGTTTTGAGACTAAGGTGAAGGAGTTTCCTAGGTATAGGACTGGGGTTTAAAGGGAATGTTGAATCCTAGGCTTGATGATAGAGTTTAAAGAGGATAATTTCTACCTAGCCTTGAGACTAGGGCTTTAGAAAGAGTGCGACTACCTAGGCTTGAGGCTAGGGTTTAGATCGAATGCGACTACCTAGGCTCGAGGCTAGAGCGAATGCGACTACCTAGGCTCGAGGCTAGGGTTTGGAAAGAGTGCGACTACCTAGGCTTGAGGCTAGGGTTTAGAGCGAATGCGACTACCTAGGCTCGAGGCTAGGGTTTAGAGCGAATGCGACTACCTAGACTCGAGGCTAGGGTTTGGGGAGAACGCGACTTCCTAGGTTTGAGTCTAGGGTTGATTAAGTTTTGGACAGGGCATTGTATCCTAGGTTTTGGGTTAGGGTTCAATAAGACGGGGGATTAAGATTGTAAATTTCCTAGGTTTCGAGACTAGGGTTTCGGGAATTTGGAAATGATGTTGCATGCGGGGCTTTGGAAATTCCCTAGAACTTGGGCTAGGGTTAAAGGGGATGTTGTGGTTTCCTAGGCTTAAGGCTAGGGTTTAGAGAGGATATGTGACTACCTAGGATCAAGGCTAGGGTTTAGGAAGGGTGTAAATACCTAGGCTCTAAGCTAGGGTTTGGAAGGGATGTAACTACCTAGGCTCGGGGATAGGGTTTAGGAAGGATGTAATTACCTAGGCTTGAGGCTAGGGTTCAGAGAGAATGATATGACTACCTAGGCTTGAGGCTAGGGTTTAGAGAATGTGTTTACCTAGGTTTAAGGCTAGGGTTTGGAGACCGAAAGCATTTGAAGGTTTGTCTTGGTTTAGACCGAGCAAGTTTGAGGTCTAAGAGTGTTGCGGTTTTGGGCAAATAAGCTTGATACCTCGTGGCTGGATAGGCTCGATAGATTAGACCTAGGCTAGAGTGCTAGGGTTTAGCTAGGGTAAGACTCAGACATGTGTTTAGGAGACCGGGGCCTAATGGAATGGTAGGCGTGAGATCTAGGAGATCGAAGGCTAGGCAGGGTAGCGTTGGGACATAAGGCTTTCAAGAGGGTAACTCCTTTGTCCTAGAGAAACCACGTTATGGGTTAGGATCAAGCAGGCTTGAGGTCCGCCGAGGAGCAATAGATTGGGACCAGTTAAGGGTGTAAGGCGGACATGGCGGGTTTGGGTCCAAAGGCGTGCTAGGTGCGAACCATGTGCGGGAGATGGTCTGGATATGTGACCACGTTGGCGCTTTAGGTAAAGGGATTGAGTGTCCAAGACTTTGCTCGAGTACAATAGGTGCCTAAGTTGGATTGGGTATGCTTAGAACCGAAGTTTGTCTTAGAGGTCATTGCGCGTGACCAAACTCGTTCGGCGATTGTGAAGGTAGGTTAGGGATGGGACCCAAAGGTGTTAAGCGTACGAGTTTTGACCGGATGGGTTTTGATATCTTTATGGCATGTCACGGTATGCGGAAGATCCTATGCGTTCGAGCATGTTTGAGGTTTGGACTCGTGGGGAAGAAAGGTTTGAGATCCATGGAGTTCAAGGGTGGACCTCGTAGGTGGCGAGGTTTGGACTCGGCTCAGATTAAGTAGGTTAGAGACCTAAGGGGTTGAAGTTCAGACTAGGAAGTCTTTTGAAGCTAAGGAGTGACACTAGGTTGGTACTTGGTAGGTTTAAGAGTGGTAGGTCCATGGCATATCATGGACTTCAAGGATAAGTTTGGTAGACTCGAATGGTCTTGGGATCTAAGGGATCGCTCAACAGGTTAGACTGAGTAGACCTAAAAGGTTGGAACGAGGAGGATAAGAGAGCTATTGCTTAGACAAGGTAAGGATGAGTATGAGTTGGTAGATTTGAGATCTAGGAGATCGGGTAGGCTCGGGACCGGTAGGTTCGGGACCTAATGGGTCACCCTAAGGATTTGGCTTTGGTTAACTGGTTTAAGGTCTGAAGTTTTGGGTAGAACCGGTTTGAGGCCGAAGGGGTCATGCTACGAACTTGCGGAAGGTCGAGCTAAGAGGTTATGATGTAACGTAGGTAAGACTCACCGGGTAGGTTTGGGACCTAGGTAAGACTGATCGGGTAGGCTCGGGACCTAGAGAGTTTATGGTGTAACTTAGGCAAGACTGACCGGGTAGGCTTGGGACCTAAGGTTTTGAACCAGGTAGGTTGGGACCTAAGGGTATCCTATTGTGTAGGAAATAGGGTGAAGGACCGAGTCAACTCAAGAATCACGGAGATGGGTCTCAGATGGATCGAGGATGTTTTTACAATTTTGTGGAGACCGAGCGTGCGGGTTTATAAACAAAGTGTCGGGGAGGAGAAAACTTTATGAAAGTGTTATGATCTTATACAGATGCCTTATAATTAATTATGATTCTAATCAATCCAAATAGGTCGTCGCGTGCCGAGTTTGACGATGAGGGGTGCCCTTCTTCTAAGTGTATCCTTGTTGACGCCTCGGTATTCTCTGGGAAACCACATAGTCGACCCTTTCTATTGGGGAAGCCCCAGTTCGATAAGGGTGTAGAGCGGGGTATCCTACCTCCTTTAAGACGCACCCTTTTTTTCTGCCTAGACCGCCCTTTCGGGTTTTCAATCTAGCGGGCATCTCTTTTGCGTCATCTCTCTTTTTTTTTTTTTTTTTTTTTTTTTTGAAAATCATTCAGTCGACTAAAAAAAGGAAAAATAATTGTTTAAACATGCGGGGGCATTTTGGTGATAGTGAGAGCGAGAGAGAGATAGTACTCGCATTTTGACTCTTCGGACAATTGAGTGTATATAAAAGGAAGGAAGCCCCTGCTTGACAGAAAGTAAGTGTTTAGCTCTTTCCTAGATTGTAGAACAGAAGACTTGTCGAGACATTTGAAAATTGTTTTATTCAGGATTCTCATTTGATTGCTCGAGAATGGACCTCGTTGATTAGTTGATGAGTTATGGTTAATTAGTAAACAAGTAGCCTCAAATTAATAAATGTTTTGATCAATTGTGAGTGAAGAAGTCAGGAGTAGAAATATGGGGGAAGAGAGAAGAGAAAGAAAATTGGCTCGAGGTGGGTTGTGTATATTTTGGACCGAACCGGGAGGTTGCCTACGTTCTCCTCAAGGTGAGGAGCTCAGGTCCGCGTAGTTCGGGGATGACCCGCTTGACGATGGTGTCGGGTTTCAGTGGGTATGTGTGGGAGGAAAGAAAAGAAAGAAAGTTGACCCAAGGTAGGTTATGTTTGGCTTTGAGTGGTTGCCCGGTTGACGATGAAGTTGGGTTTTGAGTTTAGGGGTGTGAGGTTCGTTTGAGGTGAGTTGTTCTTTGTAGCTCATTGCGGTGGATTACTCCTTTGTAGTTGTTGCAGTGGATTGCTCCATCGTAGTTGTCATGGGTTGCTGCTCCCGTGTTAAACTTCTTTGTAGGGAAAGAAAGAAAAATAGAACATTTGAAGTGAAAATATTCTGTGGTGATAGCCCCTTCTATTTTTCTTTATTTATTTTTTTTTTTTTTTTTTTTTATTATTATTATTTTTTTTTTATTTTTTTTTGTGCACACCCTTTTTTTTGCCTAGGCCGCCCTTTCGGGTTTTCAACCTAGCGGGCTTCTTTTTGTGCAATGCTCTAATTTTTGCCTGGGTCGCCTTTTTGGGTTCGACCTAGCGAGCTTTCATTTTATATTTGTACATGAAACATTGGGCAAGACAAGCCCCTGGTTCGTTTTCGCATTTGTTGATTGCGAAGTAGCTTCCTTATAGTTCAAGCGGCTTTTTGCTGGTGGCGGGCATCGTAGCCCCTTGTCCTTCATCGACGGAGCTCCATCGGATCGTCACGTGGCACCTATGAATGGTATAAACAACTTCGTGCACTTGGCATTTGCGATGGAATACAGACAACCTCAGTGTATCGGCATGTAATACTCATGAATGGGAGAAACATCCCTCTTGAATCGTGGCATCATGGGTGCCTGATGATGAGCAACCGCAGTCTATTTCTTTGCATGACCATGTGGAAAAGGGGTTTAATGGTGAGACGGGAGGTGTATGGGAGAAGGTGTATGGAGAGTGTTCGTGAAGAATGTACACGGGGTGAGTGTATAGCGGGTATTATATGGATAGGTATATGGAGGGTGTACACAGGGGGAAGTGTATATAGAGAGTGTATGGGGGTAGAATGTAGAGAGAAGAGAAAGTGATTCGTTCATCCTAATTGATCGAAGCATTTGTTATTTTAAGATTAATCGTTTACTTAATTATGTGGATGGTTTGTGGGTCCATTTACCTTTTAATGAGTCGTCATTAATGAGTAAGATTAAGATTAATTCATCATATAAAGATACAGCAATCAAGCGAAAATGGTGAATAAGACAATTTTCATGGAATTGATTTATGCAAGATTATGTCTCAAGTCTAGAGAGAAAAGAAATAAAGACTCTTTTATTATTTGAAAGAAAAACGACTAATCCGGGGTGGACTTTTACTTAAAGAAACAAAAATCGTCCAAGGTGGACTTTTGACTAAGGACACTCTAGAACCTACGAAGACTGAATGACCCTTTTCTTTTCTTTTATTTAAAGGAGGTAGCCCCAATTTCCTCTTTTGCCCATGCCCATGTATTCCGTTGGCGGGTGATGACTCCGCTGTTAATGAGGCTTTGAATCTTTCTCCTCAATTGGAGGCAATCTTCGGTGTCATGTCCAATGTACTGGTGGTATTGGCAGTGTTTGGAGGGATCCAATCCTTGCTTCACCCTACTTGGTTCATAATTGAACAAAGGAGACAACTTGCCGGCTTGAACTAGACTTTTGAAGAGTTTGCCCAAGTCGTCGAATTCGCGCTCGTCCTTCCTTTCACGAACTGTCTTTGAGGGTAATTTAGGTACTGGCACCCCTTGTTGATGAGTAGTCATATGGGGCATCCCGACGGGGACAGTCTGTGGCGGCCCGTACATTTGAGGAGCGTACGGGTGTTGACATTGAGCAAGCGGGAGAATTCGATTGAGGTAATCATAAACACCACGAATGTCAGACAAATGGCGCCTTTCGATATCTCTTAGGGTCTTATGCATCTCCTTCTGAAAGTGTGTTGCTTGCTCGTTGAGAATGGCCTTAAAGTGGATTGCTTGTTCATCGAGGATGGCTTCGAAGTGGGATGCTTGCTTACTGAGAGCAGTACCGGTGTAGAGGATTGTCTCGGGATCTTGGGTAGCAGCTTCAGTTGCAACTTCGATGTTCCTTGCAGCCGACATGATGCATAACTCTAGTCACGAAAGAGTTAAGCCTCTTAGTTGAATTAAATTAGATTCGTATTTAATGATAAGGCATCGTTATAAAAATCATTTTTTGGAAAAGAGTCGGTCTCCACATTTTTGAAATGCATTTTGGTAAAAAATTGAAAGTTTGACCGGGCCGAAGTTGCCTACGTTCCCCTTATCATGAGGGAGAGGTCCCACACAATAAGAGGCTCAGGTCGCCGTAGTTCGAATCAAGTTAGACTTTTAAAAAGAGGTGAGAGATGACCATAGGGGTCAAAAAGAGGGAGATGACTCGGTCCTTGGTCAAGCATGGGTGAGGAAGACCTATACGAGTTGGTTTTGATTGAGTAGGGTATGGTTTGACCTAAGGTTTGACCTAAATTTGACCTAAGGTTTGATCTAAGGTTTGAGACAAGAAGTGGTTCAAGCTAGGATGCGACGATAATGGTGGGTTGACCTAGATGGGTAAAGGATAGGTCGACCTAAATGACAAGGGTTGGATTGACCTATATGGTGAATGAATCAAGATAGCGGGTTGTAGCGGTTTGCCTACGGGATGATCTAAGCGGGATGGACATGGTTTGACCTAAGCGGGTCTAAGGTTGACTTATTCGGGTTGGTAGACTAAGGAAGGTTAGAGATTGACCTAGATGGATCCAAGATAGGTAAGTCGACCTAAGCGGGTCACGGGGTGACCTTGACGGGTCAAAGGTGAAGGGGTAGTTTTAACCTAAGACGGACAAGTTGACCTAAATGGGTCAAGGATGGTGTGTGGACCTAAACGGGTTGACCTAGGTTGGTCTGGACGACGGTGGGTCAAATAATGACCTAGGTGGGTCAAGATGACGGTTTGACCTAAGCGGGTTAGGACCAAAGGTAATTGGGTTCACCTATGGAATCAAAGATTGACCTAAGAGGTCGAAGGTGATTGGGTTGACCTAGGAGGTCAAACGTTGACCTAAGAGGTCAATGGGTGATAATGTTGACCGAGGGGTCCAAGGGTAGACCTAAGAGGTCAAAGGTGGATGAGGTTGACCTAAGAGGTCAAAGGCAGATGAGAATGACCTATGGGGTCAAAGGTTGACCTAGGAGATCGAAGGCGATAGGGTTGACCAAGGGGGTCAAGGGTAGACCTAAGAGGTCAAAGGCGGATAAAGTTGACCTATGGGGTCAAAGGTTGACCTAGGAGGCCGAGGGGTGACCTAAGAGGTTGAGGGTGATAAGGTTGACCTAGGAGGTCAAGGGTAGACCTAAGAGGTCAAAGGCGGATAAAGTTGACCTAGGGAGTCAAAGGTAGACCTAAGAGATCAAAGGTTGGTACGGTTGACCTAGGGGGTCAAAGGTTGACTTAAACGGATAAGATTGACCTAGGGGGTCAAAGGTTGGCCTAAGAGGTCAAAGGGTGGTAAGGTTGACCTAGGAGGTCAAAGGTTGACCTAGGGGGTCAAAGGTTGGCCTAAGAGGTCAAAGGGTGGTAAGGTTGACCTAGGAGGTCAAAGGTTGACCTAGGGGGTCAAAGGTTGGCCTAAGAGGTCAAAGGGTGGTAAGGTTGACCTAGGAGGTCAAAGGTTGACCTAGGGGGTCAAAGGTTATTGAGTTGACCTAGGAGGTCAAAGGTTGACTTAAGAGGTCAACGGGTGATAATGTTGACCGAGGGGGTCCAAGGTTGACCTAAGAGGTCAAAGGTGATAAGGTTGACCTAGGAGGATGAGATTGACCTAGGGGGTCAAAGGTTGACCTAAGAGGTCAAAGATGATTGTGTTGACCTAGGGGGTCAAAGGTTGACCTAAGAGGTCGAAGGCGGATGAGGTTGACCTAGGGGGTCAAGGGTAGACCTAAGAGGTCAAAGATGATAAAGTTTACCTAGGGGGTTAAATGTGAAAAGGTTGTCCTAGGATGTCAAGGGTTGACCTAAGAGGTCGAAGGTAGATAAGTTTGACCTAGGGGGTCAAAGGTGATAAGGTTGACCTAAGGGGTCGGAGGTGGTCAAGGGTTGACCTAAGAGGTCGGAGGTGATAAGGTTGACCTAGGAGGTCAAGGGTTGACCTAAGAGGTCGGAGGCGGATAAAGTTGACCTAGGCAGTCAAGGGTTGACCTAAGAGGTCAAAGGTGGATGAGGTTGACCTAGACGGTCAAGGGTTAACCTAAGAGGTCAAAGGTGGATGAGGTTGACTTAGGAGGTCAAAGGTTGGGAAGGTTGACCTAGGCGGCCGAAGGTTGACCTAGGAGGTCAAAGGTAGATCAAGTTGTCCTAAGAGGCCAAAGGATGGTGGGATTTTGACCAAAGCGGGTCGAGATGAAGGGTAGACCCAAATGGGTCGCAATGATGGGTAGGTAACCTAGATAGGCCAAGATGAGGAATTTTGATAGATGGCCCAAGGGGTGAGCGAGGGACCTTGGAGGTCGCCTAGATGCAATGCACATTTTATTTAACGAAAAGTTTTGCATTTATTTACATCCTAATTGGTTGGACCAAGAAGTGTCCTAATCTCTACGTGTGGGTTGACACGGGTAAGGTAAAAGGTTCCCACCGCTCGCGGAACGTACACGGTGAGTGGAGTAGACGAGTGACTCGAAAAGAGGGCGACAGTAGCGCACAAATTCCTGCACGTCGAATACTCCGGGTAATGGGGACCTGTGCAGTGCTGACACGGACTAGTGGTAGTGTGTGGTAAAAACTAATTCTTTTTTAGGGAGAAAAGAGAGAAGTTTTTAATGTTAGGATGATGCAAATGCAATGCATGAGAGAGAGAGCGAGAGAGAGAGAATAATGTACAATGGAGCAGAGCAGAGTTTTGTTTGACCCTAATACTAAGGTGAAAATAACAAAGGTACAAGGATACAAGGTACAAGGTACGAGTATTAACATGGCGGAGTGCGCGGGTGTATGTGTAAACATGGCTTAACTGTAGGGGGCACGTAAAAACATGGCAAGTGTGCATGTGTAAACATGGCAGGTGTGTGCATATGTAAACATGGCAGGTGTGTGCATGTGTAAACATGGCAAGTGTGTGCATGTGTAAACAGTGTGTGTAGGGTGCATGTGTAAACATGGCAGGTGGGTGCATGTGTAAACATGGCAAGTGTGTGCATGTGTAAACATGGCAAGTGTGTGTAGGGTGCATGTGTAAACATGGCAGGTGTGTGTAGGGTGCATGTGTATACATGGCAGGTGTGTGTAGGGTGCATGTGTAAACATGGAAAGTGTGTGCATGTGTAAACATGGCAGGTGTGTGCATGTGTAAACATGGTAGGTGTGTGCATGTGTAAACATGGCAGGTGTGTGTAGGGTGCATGTGTATACATGGCAGGTGTGTGTAGGGTGCATGTGTAAACATGGAAAGTGTGTGCATGTGTAAACATGGCAGGTGTGTGTATGTGTAAACATGGCAGGTGTGTGCATGTGTAAACATGGCAAGCATCATGATGTGACGAAAGTTAGACCCACTAAGTTTGAAAAAGTTTCAAAGCAGTCCCCAGCAGAGTCGCCACTGTGAATACGTGTGTTTGAATTTGAGAATATTCATAGTAACATTAAAATATGAGAGTCGCCACGCCGTTTTAGTTATAGCCAAAACATTGAGAAAAAGCATGTTTAATGGGTTCGGGGGTAAAATTACAACAAGAGAAGAATATTGGACGTTATCACTCCTATTGCCCGAATTGATCGGTCTTTCTATCATGATGCGGTGTATGTAGTGTGTTAGTGATTTAGACCGGATCCGAAGATTGCCTACGTTCCTCTCAATGTGAGAAGCTCAGGTCAGCGTAGTTCGCAGAGAATTAGAATAGGCAGAAGAATCGGGATCGTGTATAATGAGGGGGGAATTACCTAAAGATTAGGGTTTAGAAGTAGTTCCTAGATCATCCTCGGGTTGATGAACCTTCGATCATCATCGGCTATGAAATAACATGTAATTATGAAGATCACAACCCTAAATATAGAATAAATAAGGTTTTAATCTATGAACACGAAGAACATGCGAGGAACATATTATGAACGTATGAATGTGCATGCAAATAATATGAATAAAGATGTTAGGAACATGAATACTATGAAGAACACATGAATAAACATATTAAGAATATGAATATTATGAAGAACACATGAATAAACATATTAAGAATATGAATATTAAAGATCTACATTAGAAATAATGCAAGAACATGAAGAAAAGTTAGAAAACTTACCTTTGTTGGCAAGAAATAACCTTGGATCTTCTTGGGATTCTTGAAAGTGTTTTTGGAGGCTTGAATGACTTGATTTGGGAGCAAAATCGTCACTTGTGAGCTCTCAATTCGGATCCCCCTGATTATGAGGCAAGGGAGGTCTTTAAATAGGAAACTGATGGAGAGATCTGACGGTCCAGATCATCCGGGGCGGATGTGGCCGCGTGGCCAATATTGAGGGCGGCGGCGAAAGTGGCCGCGTGGCCAATATTGAGAGCGGCGGCGAAAGTGGCCGCGTGGCCATCGTTGCGCGCTGACTTGAAATTCAAGCTAGGGTTTTACTGTTCATACAAGGCAACCCTAAATGTCCATATTTAATGTTTTCTAGAACATTGAGCTATTTTTGGGAATCCGGGACAAGTCTTTGCAAGGTTTCTAATTCCTATAAAGTCCTTGTATATTTGGGAAAGCCCTAATAAACTCATTTTCAGATCGGGTACTAACACAAAGCGGTTCTTGTCCCTCGGTAAATGATTGAACGTGACATCTTGGAATTGTTCAACTAACTCCTCGAGGTGCTGACAATACTGTTAGAGAGTGGGGTCTTGGATTTTCCATATGCCAGACGTCTAATTGATAAAGAGCAGAGAATCACCGAATACTTCCAGATCTGTGACATTTCTTTCTAGGGCTGCTTCTAGCCCTGCTATACATGCTTCATATTCGGCGATATTGTTGGTGGCTTCGAATTCAAGACGGATTGCAATTGGAGTGTAGATGTCCTTTGGATCGAGAAGCAACATTCCTATCCCATAACTGTGCTTATTGGCCGCCCTATAGAAAAAAGTTGCCACTTATTTTCTTCGGTTGTAGTGCAAATCAAGTCCTCGTCGGGAAATTGTAAGTTTTCCCGCTTCACTTCGTCACACGGAAATTCAGCAAGCTGATCACTGGACACTTTCCCCCTGATGGATTTGAGTGTGACGTAAGTGATATCATAGCCGTCGAGTGTGAGAGCCCGCGCCCGAACTTTTAAAGATCCGTGCGAATGCGGTTTGAATCCGCTCGGTTTCTCATAATGGTTTCTCTACCTTTGTTTTTGAAAATAGAGAGTCGCCACCTCATTTTATTTGGGAAAATAGAGATAAAACACTTTTTGATTTTGAAGTGGGTTCGGGGGCTAAGTTACGAGTAGAGAAGGTGATTAGTAGCACTCCACTCGCCCCTTCGGTCTCTAGCATGCTTTCGCCTACGCTTCATTTTAATGCTTTATTTTGAAAGATTTATTTTATGCCTTAACTTGAAAAGAATGTGTATTTATATACAATGGTGTCTCCTAATCTAGGAATGTTCATTTAAGTCACGGCCGGGAATCGGCTTGGGTGGATTCCCGGTCGGTTTTCGAAAATGGTTTTGTACATGTCAAGAAAATAGAACATACAACGGGGAAGGGGAATGAATACATTATATACAAAAATGGGAATAAATCCCTCGAAGGAATAAGCATCCTCGCCACGAGCTCGGTCATTGGATTCGACGTGATTTTCTGTCCCCGAGCTAATGTACCTGTCCTAAATTAGTCCATATCCAAAACTAGAAATTGGGATTTAATCCCAGAAGGTTATAGATCCTTTGGTGAGTTTTTATGAATTTTTTGGATGGATTTTAGACTCAATAATTAGCAAAAACATTATTCAAGAAAAGCAACCCAGCACAGGAAAACAGTAACTTTAACACTTTCATCACAGAATTTAACCATCTTAGCTCATGAATATGAAGAAACTCAAAGCATTAAAGTTGAATACCACATCCCAAATATGAAGTTAGCAAAATTTGGAGTCCATAAAGTATGTTTAAGTAGTTCAAAAGGTCTCTGACATTTCGATGTCAGAGACTGGAAATGTAAATTCTGGTTCCTGAAGGCTTAAACAAGGGGACAAAAAGGGTACTTCCTGGGGTCCAAAAATTATTCCAAAAATATGTTCATTTTCATGAGTTTTATGGGAACAAGGTTCGTGTCTTGACTTTAGTCCAAAAACCAATTTTAACCTAAGTTTTAAGCATGAGAACAGGTCATGGCACAGAGATGAATAAGCAAGGCAGCACATTTGTAACTCACGTTTATGCATGAAAACATAAGCTAATCATGGAATATGGACATGAAACTTTACTATCATTAGATTCAACACATAATTAACAACTTTCATGTTTTGACCCAAGTCCAGAAACCATTTTAAGATGGGGCTTTTAGGGGATGAAAATCGTTGGTTCAGACAGAAAGCAGAAACTGGTTGCATAGCTCACAAAAATGGGTTCCAAAACATTATCAAAACTCAAAACCAAGCCATGAAACTCAAGGGGATTGTTGTCTAACATGTTAAGATCATTATCAAAGAATTATTTTACATCAAAAGTGTTAGGCCCAATTGGTAGGAAAATAGGCTAGAGAGGGGGGGGGGGGGTGAATAGCCTTTTTAAAACTTTTAAAGAAAACACTTTAAAATGCAAAGTCACTTATCAGTTTGCAAACTATTATTAGTAAGCGCAGCGGAGAAGATATGACTAAGTTTTAACTCACACTTAAATCGGTAAGAAATGGTTTTCAGAGCTTAGTTTGATCACAAAGTTGTTTTCAAAAGTTTAATGCAGTTTCAAGAGATTGGTCAAAGGAAAATACAATGAGTCAGTATGAACAGATAGATAAGCCGGTGAGAGATTTTCAACCGGCAAGAATAAAGTAGGTGACAAGGGACACAGAGATTTGGAGAGGTTCACAGTGTAAATACTGCTACGTCCTCTACCAAGTTTGGTCAGAACTTGAATTTGGGTTAAGAGTACTATTAGATATTTCTAGTCTATTACAAGTAGGGATGGCCAAACCGGACCGGAACCGGACCGGAACCGGAAAACCGGACCGGATCCGGACCGGAAAAGCCCGGAACCGGAGCAAACCGGGGAGGAAACCGGAACCGGACGAACCGGAACCGCAAGGCATGCGGGCCGGTTCAGGGTCACATATATGCCGAACCGGACCGGAACCGGAACCGGAACCGTACCGAAAATCCCTTATTTTTCAATAATTTTAAAGGAGAGGACCGGAACCGGACCGGAACCGTACCGGAACCGGACCGAACCGGAACCGTATTGTGCCAAACCGGAACCGGAACCGGGGTAAGTGCGGGCCGGTTAAGGGTCACCCATTTGACGAACCGGAACCGGCGGTTCCGGACCGGAACCGGGCCCGGAACCGGTTTTGGCCATCCCTAATTACAAGCATGGCTTTGCCGGTATACAAAGACTGAGTTCTAGAAATTTCTAATGGATCGTAAAACAAATACTGACCAAGTGTTTTTGAGCGGCAAGTTCAAATGAACTTATCTCACTCAGGTGTGTGTGTGAATGACTCAATCACAATATTCCTTATATAAGTCTAACTTGGGAATATTAACAAAGTGATGAGTTTGTGCACGAGTGTATGTCCTATTAATGTCTAATGATTATCTGGACAGAATGTTGAGCTTCAATGAATTCTTCAACAATCAACTCTCTTTAATGCACCAACCCTCTTCAATGCAGCAAGTCCTCTATTTATAAGAGGAGCAAATGTCTTGGCTTGTTGAAGTAGGATAATATTTGAATTTCCAGCTGGGTAGGTGAGGAGCATTTAATGCGGTATCTTGAGCATTAATGGCGAAGATTTGTTGTACACGCATGCCGCTATGATCTGATGGGTAAAGACCCTTTTGTCTCAACCGGTTACCTGCAAAAAGCAAGTAGAGACAAAGTAGAGCTAAAAGTAGCTCTGTGTCAGGCGGCGCAGAAAAGCATGATGGAGCAGTTTAACCACTTTCAGAAAAGACAGTACAAGAGACAAATTGGTAAGTCAACTATAAAGTTAGAACGATGAAACCTGGGGATATTCAGTCAGAATATCTGAGTTGACTATCAGTAAGCTCTGACTTGTCCTTGCTGATGGTGAAGTGATCGGCAACTTGATGTTATGATGAGTAGTTACATGATCGGCAACTTGAAGTTAATCTGCTGATTGGCTTTCTGATGTCCTCTTGCTGGTTTGTCTTGTATGAAGAAGTTGGAATACACCTGTGCTGGTCACGAAGAATCCTAAGTATACCTTACAAAGGTTCTAATAAAATTGGGGGATCCTAAGTGATAACTATGATTGGGATTAAGCAATTCTATGTCCTAAACATATATTTGAACAACAATCTCCTCCTAATTGCTTAAGTCCAATTACCCTAGTCAAGAACATCTATCTTAGCTTAGTAAAAGAATGTATAAGGAATGTCTATTTATTATCATTCCCTAAGACAAGTCACACACTAGATGTCTTAGAAAAGGTAAAAATACAAAATAATAAAAAGTAAGAGTAAAAGGTAGAAGAAAAAGTGAGTTGCTGATTGCTATGATCAGCAAGGAGAATAATAATCTGCAAAACAAAGTTAGCATGAATAATAGCAGATATTATAAGAAAATATAACATATAAAAATAAGCACACATAAAACAGTAATGGTTAGCAAAGAAGTCTTGGATAAAGCGTTGAAGGTCTTCATGATATCTATATCATTGGCTACATTGACTAGGAAACAGGAGGATCCTCTTGCTGGTCAGTGGCCTTTGATGTAGAGTCAGTAAGCTTGGCTTTCTTCTTTGCTCTTTTCTCTTTCTTTTCAGCTTCTCTCTTCTTCCTCCTTTGAGTGCTCTCCAGTCTTTCAGTCAGCATGGCATTATTAGCTTCCAGAGCAGCTCTCTTTAATTGAGCATCAGCAAGAGCAGACTTGGTTACAGATAGCTCTTTTTCAGTTCTTTCTAGGTCTCTGATCTGCAATCTCTGCTCATCAACTAGATGCTGTTGAATGGAATGCATACTTCCCAAACTTTCTGAAAGGGTAATCAGCCTTGATTCTCTGTCCTCCAGAATTTCTTTCAGGTCTTGGATTCTCTTGTTTTCCTCCTCCTGATTGGACTTAAGAATTTTGTCAGAAAGATCCTCATGAATATGGGTCAATTTGTCGCGGAGGAAGAGGCCAGTATCGCCCAGATCGGCATGAGTAACAGGCACTTATAAATCCTCAGTATCCCCTTCAAGGTGACTGAAGTATTCATACATACTGTTCAGTACCACGGGTTTTAAAAGACCAAGAGAAGAATGCACCAGAAAGGAAGGAATAAAATCCTCATTTATTAGGTCGGCATCTTCTATAAGACCATCAGGAGCGGGCACAGACAACTCATCATCGGAAGATATAACGATAAGTAATGGAGAAGCTGGCACCGGAAAGGGAACAGACGGCAGAGGCAAAGGCAAAACCTGTTGAAGGAGAGAAGCATCAGCAGCATATCTATCGGCAAGAAGGAATTCATCAGGAACAGATGTAGAGTCAATGAGATCGGCAGCAGCATTGGCATGGAAGATCGGTAAAGGAAATTGAGGATGAATAATAACTGCTCATTCAGCCGGTAGATGGAACACACCATTGTCTTCCAGGGAAAGAAAGACAGCCAAAATGAAGTTTAAGCAAGCACGACCTTCAAGAATCATGGTCATCAACCCGGCATTCATCAGCCTTGAGGTATAGACCAAATGATCGGCACGCTGTCGAGGGTGAAACATCGGCATAGTCAGTGCAAGAGCAGCTGATTTAACCAAGTGCAGAAGACCTCGAGGATCAGTAGCTCGGTATTCAAATATGTCATAGAGTTCTTTATTGATCATCATGCACCTCTTCATCCAACCATTTGTGGTGATGCAGACTTCCTTGGGAGAGGGACCAGGTATGTAAATTTTGCCACCAACTTTGAGCTTACCAGGCAAGCAATGTAGAGGTTCAAAAACTGGTCCTTTCACCTAGAGCTTGGAGACACGGGGAGCTTAACATTTCTTCCTTTTGAATTCAGGTTTAATCTAGGGCAAGAAT
The DNA here is from genome assembly GCA_026119855.1 of Campanula takesimana. Classification (NCBI taxonomy): domain Eukaryota; kingdom Viridiplantae; phylum Streptophyta; class Magnoliopsida; order Asterales; family Campanulaceae; genus Campanula; species Campanula takesimana. The sequence goes on from JAOWBW010001440.1 coordinate 129,024, forward strand.
GTAAGCTGTTCACTAGTCGAGCCAGGAACAAATGAATGATTTGGACCAAAAGGATTAGGGATTTGTTGCAGAGAATTTGACGGCAGCTCTATATAGTCCTCAGGATCTATTTCATCTGAGCTTTCATTCCCACCAGCAGCTGCGACAATAGGAACAATAAGGGCCTCTGGAGCAGGCAGCAGAGGAAAGGAAATAGGAGAAAATAAAGCATCCTGAAATTCCTCAAACTGCAAGTCAGCAGCAATCAGAGCATCAAGGTCAGCACTATGATCTGGATTGGCAATCTCTGCATCGGCACCTCCTCCCAACTCAACAATCTCTTTAACACCAGTAGGTTCCACCAGGATCACATCAGCAGAAGAGATAGGGACCTGAATAATCTGAGTGTCAAAAGTTTTCTCAGAGGCATCATCAGCAAGAATGATCTGAGTGTCAGCAGTTGGCTCAGATGGATGAGTGTCGGTAGTTGGCTCATCAGTATACACATCAGTAACAACTTTTTCATCAGCACAAGCTCCTCCTGATAACGGCAAATCAACAACTTCATCAGCAGATTGAGTTTCTATAGTTTTCTTAATTGATGTAAGTTGGTCTTCTTCAACAATCAGAGGTTTAGTGTCCATAGTTTCATCAACTTGATTAACTAAGGATTCATTAGCAGCGCTGGTCTCATCAGCAGGTTGAGTGTCTAAAGTTTTCTCAACAATCTGTTCAACATATTTATCAGCAGAGCCCCGCTCAGATCCATCACTAGCTAGTACCGAGTCGGAAAATGCTTCCGCAGATGACACAGAGGTAGGAGCAGTAGCTATATGAGCTTGATCAGAAGAGGGCTTTTTGAAGACTATACTTATCGGCAGTTTGTCATACTCACCGATAGAATCAGAAGAGGTGATTGTGTCACCAGCAGCTTTGTGAGCACATACAAAATCGGCAACATCAATAGAGCTGCTGGAAGAAGGAATAGGAGAGGGTGCACGAGTAGGAGCAACATCAGGAATGGGATCAGAAGCAGCTCTAGCCTTGATGAATTCTTTGGAGTCCTTGAGTAAGTTCACCGTTATTCTCTGCACGTTCTTCACAAATTGAGTGGCTTGAGGACCATTTTCCAATCTTTCACTGTCGTTGTAGTCCAGCAAATCATCCTCGTCCTCTGGTCGTCCCAACTGGTAGGGATCATTTTCATCAAAATTCATCAGTTGGTTGAAGACAGAAGCATAAGCAACCCATACATCTTGAACCATCTTATCCTGTCTGATTCTGTCTTGAAACAGATACACCTGATTCCAAGGAAGAGGTAGCAAGTCGAAGTATCTTCCAAAATTGAGTCTAAGCTCTGCTTCAGGCAGTCTCTGATACTTCTGAATGGGTACAAACTTTTCCTTGAATATATCTGTGAGCCTGTTAAGGCTTTTATAGTCTACATAATCAGCAAGGTTTCCAGAAGGAACTGATTCTTTTCTTTCTTCATGGAATTGGAGCAACCGTCGAACAAATGGATGAAGATGATCAATAGGGAACACCCAATTCTTTGAAGAGACCTTATTGGTGAATGACCAATGGTTTTTGAAGAAAATATGGAATGTGGGGTTCCTGATCAGCTTGCATTTTCTGACAAATGATCCAGAGGCTACATCAGCAGCACCATGGAACTCAGGTAAGTGGGGAAGATCAAATATCCCTTTCTGAAGAGGAATTCTTACCCTTAAGTCAGTTTCAATCTGTCTTCTTCTCTCAACCAATTCATCAGCAACATCAACTTCTGACTTAACTACCACAGAGGGAGCATCAAGTGTTGCACCGGCAAGAAGAGATGGTGTAAACCTGATCTGCTTGGCTCTTGGATCAGTAGAAGGAATTTAAAAATAGGGAACTTGAGCAACAGGAAGTTCGTTGGCAGACGCAGCCTTTGACTTCTTGGATTGGGCTTTATCGACAGCTTTGATTAACTTCCTTTTCTTAAGAGCAGCAGGGGTTGAGTCGGCAAGAATCCTATCGGTAGAAGCAATAGTAGCAACTTTGACAGTCTTCTTTGCCTTCTTTTTCTTTGGAGAACCAGCAGTTTGAACGACAATTGTGCCGGTAGAAGCCTTCTTGGATATTCTTTTCCAATCAGAAAGTTTGAAGGACTTTAGATTGGTGAAGTCAAAACTTTGAGGAGCAGGAGAGGCTCTGACAATGTTTGAATTGTTCCTCAAGATAATGCTTATCAGCATATAATGGCATCCCTTACCAGGGTGAGCCTTGTTCTTCCTTCTATCCTCCTTATATTTAACGACAGCAATGGCAATGACCCTAAACAGGTAGGCACACCAGTTGAATTCTTCTTGTAACACAATGGCTGCTATTGCCTCAAACTGAATGTCAGTTATATGGCTGTGAGAGCCAGATCGGTATACTAAGCATCTATCAACAATCTCTGCAAGGGCAAAGAATCTTCTTCTATAATGAGCTTTGAGATGATTATCTCCACTGAGTCTAGGACCGGCTCCCCTCATAAGGGTCCATGCCTTGTCCAAGGACTTATCATCAGTGAGACTTGTCACACCTTCATTTCCAAGAAGAGGAAAAACAGAAGAAATAGAGGAAGGGGTGATGGAGATAGAGACGCCAACGATTGTAGAATTGATGGAGACGAAGATAGACAGATCATTTGGAGGAGAGATAACTGAGGCATTGGAGAAGAACTCTTGAACTTGACCCAGAAAGATAAACTCAACACCAGTTGGTGTGATGAAGGAGTCCAACAGAGAGCCAATCAGAAGATTCTTCAAGAAATCACCGTCTAGAGCGTCGTCGAAGAAGGTGGAGTCAACATAGCCTCCATAGATATCCTTTTCATTGCTAGACATTATCTGCAAAAATCACTCAAGAAACTCACAAGTTAAAAACCCAGTTATAATTGAAAAGTAATTTTAAATAAGCACAATCGATAAAAGAACATTACCAGATTAGAAAGATTTGAAGTAGAAACGAATGAAGAGCAAGGTAATGAGAGAGATTGTACAGGGGGTTTAGAAGTTGAGTGAGAGAGAGTGAAAAATATGAAAGGATTTCAAATGGCTATTTATATGTTATGGAGGAATAGAAAGAGTTTGCATGGGGGAGAGAGATAATGAATAGCCTAACAGTTATGGGAGAATAAATTGGGGAACGTGCGCACACAAAGGAGTTAATGCACAAACAGTAAGGGAGAAATAGACGGTTAGGCTATGAAAGGGTAGGGGTAAATTAGGCAACATAAGTAAATGGAAATGATGACAGTTACCTTGCTGATTTATCGCAATAAATGGGATAAATCATGACACGATTTTGGGGAACCGGCAGTACACACACGTGTCAGAGAGGAAATGTGACCGATGTACCTTTGATTTGATGTGGATGACATCATGTGTCAGAGAACCTTATCCTTTTAAAAGGAAGATCTACCGATAGAAATTGTACTGACTTAATATTTGAAGTTTCAAAATCGGCAAGATGATGATCGGCATGTTGCTTTAAGTCAGCAATATTTTGTCGGCAAGATACTTTGGTCGGCAAGATTTTTACACTTGCTGATGAGATCGGCAAGACTAGCATAATCGGCAGAGTTAGCACAGTTTTAACCATAGAAATCAATCAAACCTAGTTCACCTCTTAGGAACTCAAATCTTTTCTGGTCTAAGGGCTTTGTCAGTATGTCTGTTCTTTGGAAGTCGGTATGAACTTTGAGCAGCACAACATTCCCTTTTTATACATGTTCCTTCAAGAAGTGATATTTGATGTCTATGTGCTTGGTTTTTGAATGCATGACCGAATTGTTGGAAACTGAGATAGCAGATTGGTTGTCACAATAGATGGGACAAGCTTGTATTGGAATTGCATAGTCAACTAGCTGCTGCTTCATCCAGAGGATTTGTGAACAGCAACTGCCAGCGGCTATATACTCAGCTTCGGTAGTAGAAGTGGAAATTGATGCTTGCTTTTTACATGACCAAGACACCAACCGATCACCAAGAAATTGGCATGTTCCACTTGTACTTTTCCTGGTTACCTTGCAAGCTGCAAAGTCTGCATATGAATAACCTGTAAGATTAAAAGATGAATCTCTAGCATACCATAATCCAAGGTTAGCAGATCTACAGAGATATTTAATAATACATTTAACAGCTTGCAGATGGGATTCCCTAGGGTCAGCTTGAAACCTGGCACAAACACAAACAGCAAACATAATATCTGGTCTACTGGCTGTAAGATAGAGGAGTGAGCTGATCATACCTCGGTAGAGAGTCATATCTACTTTCTTACTGGACTCATCCTTATCTAAATGAATGCTAGTGCCCACAGGTGTGCTTTGAAAGTGAGCAGTGTCAAAACCAAACTTCTTGATAAGTTCCTTTGCGTACTTGGTTTGACTGATGAATATTCCTTCGTTGGTTTGTTTGATTTGAAGTCCAAGGAAATATGTTAGTTCACCCATCATGCTCATCTCAAACTTGCTCTGCATTAGCTTCTCAAATCTCTTGCAAAGTGATTCATTAGTAGAACCAAAAATAATATCATCGACATATATTTGAACAAACAATGAATGATCCTTGTGCTTGGCAACAAATAAAGTGGTATCGATTTTACCTCGAGTGAAACCTAAGCCATCACTAAGTAAGAACTTAGAAAGGGTTTCATACCATGCCCTTGGAGCTTGATTTAAGCCATAGAGAGCTTTCTTTAATCGATAGACATGATTAAGCTTCTTAGAGTCCTCAAAACCTGGTGGTTGTTAAACATACACAAGTTCTTAGAGTTCTCCATTCAGAAAAGCGCTTTTCACGTTCATTTGATGTAGCTTGAATTCTTTGAAAGCAGTATAGGCTAGAAAAAGCCTTATAGCCTCCAATCTTGCAACAGGAGCAAATGTCTCATCGTAGTCAATCCCTTCTTCTTGTCGGTAGCCCTTTGCAACTAACCTTGCTTTATTCCTTATGATCTTCCCTGCTTCATCCAATTTGTTTCTAAACACCCACTTTGTACCAATCACTTGTTGAGATGATGGTCTTGGCACTAGTTCCCGCACATTGCATCTTTCAAACTGATTTAGCTCCTCCTGCATAGCTTCCACCCAGCCAGGATCACCAAGAGCTTCTTCAGTCTTCTTGTCAATCTTGGTCCAAAGACATCACCAATCACATTTTCTAATGGATGAGCACGAACTATTCTAACTTCCCTTGGTACATCTTGTCTGACTGGATCTTGTTGTAAAGATTCGAGAGGAGGGTCAAGATCTGAGGTGGAGTAGGAGAATTAGAGTTTTGGGTGAGAGGTGGATTATATTGAGAGCTTGTTGGGAAGGGCCTTATTACAGAAATTGGTTGGGGGCTAGAAATATTTGGAGAAGGATCAGCAGCATTAGTATCGGCAAATGGATTATGAAATTCATCGGTAGGACATTGTTCTGCTGATGTAGGAAAGTACTGAGCTTCTGCTGATTCTTCTACTGATATAACTGGATCAGCAGCTGGAACTTGTCCTGTATGGTTAGTATTGCTGGATTCACCTGTCTCATGAGCACTAGATTCATTAGTACTATTTAGAGCCTTGTCAGACTCTAGCAAATCAAATTCATCAAAGGTTACATGAACAGATTCAACAATTTTCAAAAGTTTCTTATTGAAAACTCGAAAGGCCTTACTGTGTTTAGCGTATCCAACAAAGATTCCTTCATCAGCTTTCTCATCAAATTTACCTCTGTGCTCCTTTCCGTTGTAGAGCACGTAACATTTGCAGCCAAAAATCTTGAAGAATCCAATGTTGGGAATTCTGCCTCTCCAGAGTTCATAAGGGGTTGAGAGATCTGTTCTGAGTGAAGCAGGCGGTATTGATGGCTTCAGCCCAAAAGTATTTCGGCAGCCTAGCTTCAGCAATCATGGTCTTACCAGCTTCAATGAGAGTTTTGTTCTTTCTCTCAACGACACCATTTTGTTATGGTGTGCCGGCAGCTGAAAAGTTATGGTCTATGCCATGAGCATCACAATACTGAGAAATACCATTGTTCTTGAATTTAGTGCCGTTGTCTGACCTCATACTGATGATATCGCTTTCTTTCTAGGTTTGTAGTAGTCTGAATAACTTGGTAGCAACGGCATATGTGTCATCTTTGTGACTGAAAGTTTCCACCCAAGTATATCTAGAGAAATCATCTACTACAACCAAGGTATATCTACTTCCCCCAATACTTGCTGTAGTTGTGGGGCCAAATAGATCCATATGTAGCATTTAGAGGCACTTAGATGTTGACATGCAGGGTTTGCTTTGGAAGGATGATTTATGTTGTTTTCCAAGTTGACAAGCCTTGCATTTCTTTCCTTGATCAGCAGACACTTGAGGTAAACCGGTAACCAGATTTGAACCGGCAAGCTTGGATAGATATTTGAAGTTCAAGTGACTGAGTCTCTTGTGCCATAGCTATGAGTTCTTACTGATGTTCTTAGCTACAAAACAAACATTAGCAACACCAGTATTAGCACTTAAGTCTACTGCATAAATGTTACCTTTTCTTTTGCCAGTGAGAAGAGTTTCATTGGAAGCAATGTCTTTCACATAGCAACTGGAAGTAGTAAATACACATTGCATCCCTTTATCACAGAATTGTGATATAGATAGAAGGTTGTGTTTCAATCCATCTACTAGAGAGACCTTCTGTACAGTAACTGCACCTCTCTTGATGGTACCAATACCGATGATTTTTCCTTTGGCATTATCAACGAAAACTACTGGGGGACCTGATGCTTCTGAAATATCGGCAAGTAGATCTGTAAATCCTGTCATATGTCTTGAGCAGCCACTATCTAGAATCCACAAATCCTTGCTTGCACCGGTTGAGGCCATAAAGCATTCCTAAAATAAAACAGTAAGCTTATGGTCCCCCTCATTCTTGGGTCTGAGGGTTAGTTCCTCTTTGGCAACCACATCTGGCCACCACTTGAGGATGTAACCTCAGTGGGTCCAGATAGGTGCTTCAAGAGGCATTCATGAGCCTTATGACTATAATCAGAACAATTAGAACATCTCACTTGACTGATAGGCAGTGGATTCGGTAGAACATCATTCTGTTTAGTCAGTGCATCGGCAGAACCGGGGAATTGAGCAGGCACAAACTTAGTAGGTTTAAAGGTGATAGTGTTACCTTTTTTTCCATTCTGTTTACCTTTGGCAGTTACCTTTTTAGGTACTTGTCCATCGGCAGCAGAGGTGGTTAGACCGGCAGCACTTGATCTGCTGATGTATTCGCCAAGAATGCCATTATCGGCAGACTCAGTATCAGCCACCTTAACATATCTTTGTTTGTACTTATCATTCCTTTTGTTCTGGTTCTTAGGATACTTCATAGCCACAGCACTGTATATTGGCTTAGCATCCTTATGCACTGAGTTAACAGGACTACATTCAACTTTCTTATCCTTTTTCTCGGTCGCACAAATTTCAGTAGAGCTACTGCTGCTGGAATCAAATCCTAACCCAGATTGGTCCTTATATGACATTTGGGTCTGTAGGATTGTTTCAACAGCAACTCTAGATTTTGTGTAAGAATCAATAGTCCTTGAGAGATAATCGTTTCTTTTCACAAGATCTTCGATCTGAGCTATCAATAATGCTACTTGGATTTTGAGATCCAGGTTTTCTTTCTTTAGAAGAACAGACTCAAGCTCATGTCCTTTGAGAACCTTAAGTTCAGACACAAGCAAGTGATTCTCTGCAGAAATTCTACTGAAATCAGCAGCCATCACTTTATGAACACTACTCAGCTTCTCATGATCAATAAAAAGTTCATCCATTGTCTCTACCATTTCAGGTTTAGATATTTCAGGAAAAGGATCAGCTGAAATTTTGGTGGCAGAAGGAATAGGTTTGGTAGAGAAGTCAGGTAGAGACAATATTCCTTATATAAGTCTAACTTGGGAATATTAACAAAGTGATGAGTTTGTGCACGAGTGTATGTCCTATTAATGTCTAATGATTATCTGGACGGAATGTTGAGCTTCAATGAATGCTTCAACAATCAACTCTCTTTAATGCACCAACCTTCTTCAATGCAGCAAGTCCTCTATTTATAAGAGGAGCAAATGTCTTAGCTTGTTGAAGAAGGATAATATTTGAATTTCCAGCTGGGTAGGTGAGGAGCATTTAATGCGGTATCTTGAGCATTAATGGCGAAGATTTGTTGTACACGCATGCCGCTATGATCTGATGGGTAAAGACCCTTTTGTCTCAACCGGTTACCTGCAAAAAGCAAGTAGAGACAAAGTAGAGATAAAAGTAGCTCTGTGTCAGGCGGCTCAGAAAATCATGATGGAGCAGTTTAACCACTTTTAGAAAAGACAGTACAAGAGACAAATCGGTAAGTCAACTATAAAGTTAGAACGATGAAACCTGGGAATATTCAGTCAGAATATCTGAGTTGACTATCAGTAAGATCTGAGTTGTCCTTACTGATGGTGAAGTGATCGGCAACTTGATGTTATGATGAGTAGTTACATGATCGACAACTTAAAGTTAATCTGCTGATTGGCTTTCTGATGTCCTCTTGCTGGTTTGTCTTGTATGAAGAAGTTGGAATACACCTATGCTGGTCAGGAAGAATCCTAAGTATACCTTACAAAGGTTCTAATAAAATTGGGGGATCCTAAGTGATAACTATGATTGGGATTAAGCAATTCTATGTCCTAAACATATATTTGAACAACAAAAAGCTAATCTAAGCATGAATATACATGAGAAAAGGGAAAAGAGGACAAATTTGTGACTCTCAAGGGCAAGGAGCATATTTATGCATGAATGACTTAAAACTTGACCAAGAAAGGGACATATGACCATCATAAACACATATACACATGCTAAGCTCCAGATCTATACATTCATAGCATCATCTACATGGCCATGTGTAGACACCCCACCTTGGACCGCTCACACCGATTGCACATTTGATTTTGTGTTTCTCCCTATTTTAAGTGTTTTTCGTTAGTTCCTGTTACTTTCGTTAAGTTCCTGATTGACTTCGTTAAGTCCAGGGACTAAACTGAATAACAGGGCTGACTTTCTAGTCCATTCTATCAAAAAATCCATCTTGAAGTCGCGCGCCTCCGCCCGTAGGGGTCAGAAGCGCGCGTGACCCGCCACTAAGGTAGGGGGCGCGCCTCTGGGCGTCAGTTACAGATTTCTGTCCAAGAATCCCTCCCTTGCTCATTTTACATGATTTTTCCCGGGAAAGATTTCTTTGTGACCTCGTTTTGGCAAAAAAAAAAAAAATCAGTTTTGCACCTATATAAACCCCTCTAATTCACCATTGAAGGGAGGACTTTTTGTGACTAAGAAAACTATACACAAACCATTTCAAAGGCATTTTTCAAGGCAATTCACCAAGAAGTATTTGAAGTCACTTGAAGCTTAGGTAAAACTCTACTTTTCTCATCCATTTCTACTTCATCTCTTCTCTCTTTCTTTTATTTTGATCAAACGTGCAATCACCCCAAAACCATTTTGGGACATAACACCAAAGGCCACTTCATTCCATTGAAGTTGGCCAAAGAGTTATCTCTCTACATTCCAAACACCCCTTTTAAACCCCCCTTTTATCATTACAAAAAATAGGAAGAATATTTTATTTATGTAGACTTTGATCAAGCAAGACCAACATTAGTTGGGCGAGGTGGGTGTTTAAGTACTTCCCATCTCGTAACCTAACCCCCGAACCTCATAACAAGAATCTCTGTTTCCGTAATTAAACTTAGGCTATACATTAGGTTTTTCTTATGTTACCCTAAAACATAAGTGACGACGCTACAATTAAAATACAAATAGACATCCTAGGACGACCCGCCGCTCTAGCCAAGTGCGCGGGCCCCGCCCGGGGTATCTACAGTAGCGACTCCGATGGGGACGTTTGAGGGTTAAACTTGCATTTATGTTCAAAGTCTACATTTTTTCAGGGCATTCTGGTCTCTGATAGGGGAAGCGTGAGCCTCTGGCCTCCTTGGCCTAAGGCGAGTGCATCCCACATCAAGGACCTGTGAATACCCCTTTCCGAATGCGGGCGACGCACGGGAAGTCTTTCTTTTATTTATTTTTATTTTATCTTTTCTATGGGATTAGGATATTCAAGTTGGCATTTAACCTTATTAAGAGTCGCCACGTTGTTTTTATTGAGCTAAAACATTGAGAAAAAGCTAACAGAAAGGGTTCGGGGGGTCAAGTTACGACAAGAGAAGAATATCAAGTTATCACTCCTATCGCCCGAGCGGTCGGACTTTCTATCATGATAAATGTGTTAGTAGTGTGTTAGTGTTTGAGACCGGATCCGAAGATTGCCTACGTTCCTCTTGTGATGAGAAGCTCAGGTCGACGTAGTTCGCACATAATCGGAATAGAGAGAAGAAGCGGGATCATGCATAATGAAGAGGGAGGAGAAAGAATCATGCAAGATGATCACATCCTAGAATAATGATTATACCATTGATATGATCATTGTGTATTTGTCATATTCATCCTTGGAGAATTACTGATCATGGGAGTAATTACCTAAAGTTTAGGGTTTAGAAGTAGTTCCTAGATCTTGGAGATCATCATCGGCTATGCATATAAATAGGGATTAAAATATTAGATCTAGCATGTTCAATCTAACATAGTAATAAGAACATCATGAAACATGCATGAAATAACACATAAGCATGAAGATCGCTACCCTAGATATAGAGCATTTTATGAATTCTAGTAAGAACATGAAGAACACGTTATGAATCATATGAATATAGATGTATAAACATAATGAAACTAGCATAAATCAGATCTAAACTACGAAAACATGTAGAATTCTCACCAATCTTGACAAGAACGAAGTCGAATCTCTCGCGCGGATTCGCCGGACCTTCGGGATTGCTAGAAAGGCTTAGAGAGAGAGAGTTCTGCCGTCAGTTTTGGCTGTGGAACTCGGGGGAGAGAATTTTGTGTCGAAATTATGAACTGAGGTCACCTATTTATAAGAAAAGTTGACCTGGAAGAAGTGGCCGCCCGGCCAGAAGAGTGGCCGCCCGGCTGGAAAAGTGGCCGCCCATCCGGAAGAGTGGCCGCCCGACCGGATGAGTGGCCGCTCGGCCGATCCCAGCGGATTGGCTCGATTCCTGAGGTTCTGATCAATCTGGACTCTGGAGGATGATTAGATAACGTCTATCTTTGCGGCTTCATCCGATCAGGTCATCAATATCTCCATATCCAGGCTTTTTGGGAAATCCTGGATAAGTCCTGTGCAACTCGTAAATACTTGGGAGGTCCCTGTGAGTTCTAGAATGCCTAATAACTCATTTTCAGGCTGGGTACTAACAGTAGCCCCTCGGCGACGTTTCTTGCAAGGCATGGAGGGTCGTCGATTAAGAAAGGAACCGATTTGAAACATGAGTTCCAAATCGAGAGAGGAGTGAGAGGGAAAGTGACCAGGTTGGTCGAGTCTGAACCTAAGTCAGGCTACCTACGTATCCAAGTGGAATCAAACCAATCGTAGTTCAAAAACTGGGGGAGAAAGAAATGAGACATCGTCTTTCGTTGGGGATAGACACACATTCGTCAGACAATAAAGTCACGTGGACCCTACTGGGAAAAAGGAAAAAGAAATGAGACGTTGTCTTTCCGCCTGAGATCGACAAACATTCGTGAAGAAATAAAGTCGTTGCAGATGGACTCTATTAGGGAAAAGAGGAGAGGCCATACGCACGGTACGACAAGAAGTTTTAAGAATCAAGAACAGAGATAAGGATGGATTCTAACTTCCTATAGAGCGCGTGTAATCGCAAAATTTCTCGGTAAACTATGGTACTTTTGAGAAGTGTAGTCCTCAGCATCGCAGGATTCGGTAACCGGTAACGCCAATTGTTTAGAGCTCGCACGGTGTTACGCCAAATAACTTTCTCAAATAGGAAGGGTTTAAGGACGTTCCCAGCCTTCCACTATAATCTTTAGGGTTTAAGGACGTTACCAGCCTCCAATTATAGGTTGATTTTAGTTATTTAAGGATTTTATGATGGTTTCCTTAATCTGCCTTCGGGTTTATGGATGTATCCGACCTCCAATCATAATTTTAGGGTTTAAGGACGTTTCCAGCCTTTAATTATGGATTGTTTTGGTAGTTTTCACGGTCTTCCGGACCAAATAACTTTCTCAAATAGGAAGGGTTTAAGGACGTTCCCGGCCTTCCACTATAATCTTTAGGGTTTAAGGAGGTTCCCAGCCTCCAATTATAGGTTGATTTTGTTATTAAAGAATTTAATACGGTTTCTTCAATCCGCTTTTTTAGGGTTTAAGGATGTATCTGACCTCCAATCATAATTTTAGGGTTTAAGGACATTCCCAGCCTTTAATTATAGATTGTTTTGGTAGTTTTTGCGGTCTTTCGGACTAATTTCATTAAGCTTGGTGATTTACGCGGTCTTCCGGACCAGTTTGGTAAGTTTTGGTAACTTACGCGGTCTTCCAGACCAGTTTTTAGTAAGATTTGGTAATTTACGTGGTCTTTAGGACCAATTTGGTAATTTACGCGGTCTTCCGGACCAATTTGGTAATTTTTGGTTAAGTTTAGCTAAGGATGCCAATTGTGGATTAAAAAATAAGCCGAGGGGCAAAATTGTAAAAAAATCCGCCTGGGGGAATAACTGGCCGCGTGACCAGTCCTTCTGATTGGCTGGATTTCGTTGACGAGGATCGCTGATGGGCGCGCGAGATGGAGAGCTGAGATCGTGCCACGTCGCCTGGAGACACTGGCCGCGCGGCTAGTCCCTTCGCTGGACAGACCCTACAAACAGCCGCCGGCTGTCTTTTTCTTCTTCACTTTTCTTCCTTTCTTTGTCGAGTCTTGAGAGAAAAAGAGAGATTTTGAGAGCTTATTGCTATTATTGAGATGGATCTTAAGTATATTTTTGGTACGGGGCAACCGTTTGAGCAAGGCGCGGGTGCGGGCCCAAAATTTGGGCAAGGTGAAGGCGCGGGGCCACAATTTGAGCAAAGCGAAGGCGCGAGGCAGCATCAACAACGGGCGAGGATGGCCTCTCGAAACTTCCGTCCCGATGAATGGCATTTCACGGTGGGACAACACTTTGACTTGTACGTGGGCACCGACAAACATTGGTCTGGCGGGAGACTGATGGAGACGAAGGAGGTACCGATCTCGCTTTATTGTTTTTGGGTATTTTTATGTCTTTTGTTTCATACTTGTTGTATTACTTTAAGACTGCGTTTAAATTAAATTAATCGTTCGTGATTATTTAATTTTCTGGGATTTTTGATTATTTTGGGGACGGCAAATATATGCGCAACTAGATAAAATAAAGAATGCATGTACACTTTAATTTATAGCACATAATTGCTAGTTGGGTAACATACCTTTGCTGTGTTTACCTGCAGAGGATGAAATCTCGCGGGTCTACGAGGGCGGTGGTAGAGATATGGGGGAGATTGCCGCCGGCTGGTGCGATGAAGGAGAGGATATAGGCTCTGGGCTTCGGTCCGTTTTTTGATGCTGTACGGGCTGTAGAGGGGACCCAGAAGGTGATGGGTCTGGTTGAGGTGATGAGGGAGTATTGGTGGGACACTACCCACACGTTCCATTTTAGTTGGGGAGAGGTGACTGTTATTCCCACCGACTTTGCTGTTATTACGGGGATTATATTTACGGACGTGGAGCTACCTTTTGATGAGTCCTTGTCTGCGGACCCACACCGTCAGGTGGAGCTGATTGGGATGCAGCTTGGCAAGGGCATGAAGGGAAACGGTTTTGAGGCAGGTCGTCTGAGGACCTTGGTGGAGGAGGCTATCCAGGGCTTCATTGAGGGTATTCATGACACTGACTGCCTGGTGCGGGCCATCCTGTGGTACAGCTTGTCGCAGACCCTATTCCCGAGTGCGGGGACTTTTTGTAGGTTTTCTCTGCTGGGTGCTTTGGCTGATCTGGAGCAGGCGAGTCAGGTCTCTTGGGGCGGAGCCGGACTGTCACAGATGTACAGGGCCTTGGATGTCTGCTCGAGGTCCAGTACCTCGTCTTTCGACTGCTTCCAGTTTGCTTTTGAGGTATGTCTCTGACTCAATCTTTTATATTCCATGTTCGTCTTTTGTTCAGAACTGTATAGACTGAAATGTTGCTTTTCCACAGGTGTGGGTCTAAGAGCTCTTCCATATTGCTCCCTTTGTTGTGTAGGGGGTGAAGGAAGTCCCGGTTATGAGGTTCTGGGCAAAGAGAAACCGGTTGGAGGGCCGCGGCAAGGCTAGGAAGACTCCTGATTTGGGGATTTTTACTGCGAGGTTGATTGGTCCTTTTCATGAGGACTTCCAATTCTTCCCTTGGTCGGACCTAGTGCTGACAGGGGTCGGTCAGGCTCAGGATTTCATTGCCTCCCGCTGTTTCTTGACGGGGTTGACTGGGGATGCCATGTACCTTGGCGAGAGAGTCTGTAGGCAGCATAGCAGACATCCTATGTTGTGGGCCCCGAGTGAGCCCCCGAGGGACATGCTGTATCCGGCTAGGCTTAGGAGGAGTGGTGACTACCGGGTGAGGACTCTGGCTCATTTACCAGAGTGGTGCTGATTATGAGTGGTTTGTGGAGCACGTGCTGCTGAGCTCGCAGGTTTTGGCAAGGAGGCAGGCTGGTGCCTATCCGTCTAGCTCTAGTAGGGGAGCCAAATATGGTATGGACATGCCGCGGTTCCCGGACAGTATTCGGATGCAGCGGCGTGGTGCTGAGGTAGATTTCGATCTGACTCCGACTGAGGCTGATGAGGTCACTGGTGCCCAACTTCCTCCGCTTGGAGCTACGGTATGATACTCTTTGCTTTTCATTTCTGTCTTGCACACACTTCTACATTTGTATCTTAATTGTGCTTTTGTCCCAGGTGACTCGGGAAGCCTATATCCGCTCTGTCCGTCGGGGCAATATTTTTTAGAGGCTATTCCGGAGCTTGGCCGCTGCTTGCACCTGCCGTCGGGATGACGTGGTGCTGCCTCAGCGTAGAGAGAGGTCCCCTATGGAGGCTGAGAGTTCGAGGTCTGTCCGGAGTAGGAGCTCGGGAGCTGGTGGGTCCCACCGTACGGAGCAGGGTGCAGAGGATGATGATGTGGACATCGAGGATTCTGACTCGGACTAGATGTAGTCCTTTTATTTCCTACATTTTGTTAGAGAGAGAGAGAGAGAGAGGAGAGGAACAGACAAACATATTTATGTACAATATTTTATTTGCTTTTGGTATGTAATTAATTAGTATTTTATTTACATGTTTTTACATTTAGTACAATGCATGAGCCCTATCGTTAGACGGGAATTATACACATTGTCAGGCAGTTCCATCCTCTTTGTCAGACCTATTTTGTGGTTCGGGACCTTCAAAATGTCTGAGATGGGTCTATTCCGGCGTTTGACGGGGACAGACTTGCACATCTGTACGGAATGGTTTATGTGGCCGCGTGGCCAACCATGGGGAAGGACTGGCCGCGCGGCTATTCTTTGGTCTGACAGAATTTTCGTCAGATTTTTCCTTGTACGATCAGAACTTGAACTCCCTACCCTATTTAATCAACAGTCTCGCAGAGAGACGAGGCAGATAGCAGTTTTTCTTCCTTTTGCTCTAGATTTTGATCCTTTCACGCCTTTCTGATGGATAGACACCCTAGGATTTCTGAGGAGAGACAAAACTATTTCATCAAGAGTTTGAAGATCTGGGTTAGGAAGCTTTCGAGGACAACTCATGCAAACTTTGATAGAAGATTCGGAATTAAGTGCCTTTGGTCCCTGTATAGGGTTAAGTCTGACGAGAACCTAATTCGTGTTGCCGTTAAGTTCTGGGACAATGAGAATCATGTCTTCAACTTTTCTTACAATGAAATCACCCCCACGTATGAGGAGTTTGTGGCTCTTTGTGGTGCGACAGTGACAGATAGGGTAGCCATGCCACAGGACCAAGTGCCAGCAGAACTTTGGGTTTCCCAACTGCTGCGGGTTTCTGTTGAAGATGCTAGGGGTTTACTGTTGGATGGTGACGTTGACCTTTGTGGGCTTCCCATCAGGTTTATCAATAGCACGGTGGAATCTGACACGTCTCTAGATTGTCTAGCACTTTGTCTATTTGCCTCGCTATTATTTCCACCTTACGTAGGAGTGGCTACGATGGGTTGTCTCGACATGGTAGACCAGGCTCGAGCCAATCGCAGTATTTTCCCTTGCTTGCTTGGGGAGGCTTTGCATGGTATTGGAGAGTTGGCTTCAGGAGCTCGAAAGATGACCAGAGGAAGTACCCGACTATTAACCTTGTGGTTGCAAGAGAGGTTGCGGGTTTTGGAGGAACCTGTCGGGCCAGTATCACCTTGGGTTTGTCAGAGTAGGCGAGTAAAACAGCTCTTTGCAGGGATGGTTCAGTTTGCATGGGTAACATATATGGAACAGATGAGCACAGCTCAGATTAAATGGATGGTTCCTCATTGGGGGGTTATCAGAGCACGGTGGGCTAAAAGCAGTCTTTGCATTATTAGAGTCCCTGCCTTTGATGAAACCACTTATTACTATGCAGTACGGGTGTGCCGTCAATATGGTGTTCCTCAGATCATACCTTCTTCATGGGATGAGACTTGTAACCGGGTTAGTGCCAGGATACTTCCCATGAATGCCGGGGTTGCAGTGCTCTTGGAGCGGTGTTGGTCTTATGCTCTCATGCCCAACACTCTCTGTATACAGCGACCACGTGACATACTTCTGTCTCAAGAATACTTGGACTGTTACCAGACGACCTTAGGGAATATGGGACAGAATCTGAGACAACTGAGACGTAGGGTGGTGGTCCTTTATGTCTCAAGCAGGCGCTTGAGGGAGGACGACAATGTACAACGGGAGGTGGAAACCGAGTTG
Source organism: Campanula takesimana (assembly GCA_026119855.1). NCBI lineage: Eukaryota > Viridiplantae > Streptophyta > Magnoliopsida > Asterales > Campanulaceae > Campanula > Campanula takesimana. The sequence goes on from JAOWBW010001440.1 coordinate 145,925, forward strand.
GCTCAGCTAGCACCTACTGAGAGGAAAAGAGAGAGAGAGAAGGCCCAACTGGGGTGACTCAGCTTAGGAAGGCTTTATTTGATGATCCTACTAGATGGGATAGACGCGGACGAAGAGACAAGAAACCGAAGAAGGATGAGGAAGAGAAAGAGGAGGAGTGACTTCGAGTATCCAACCACAGTCGTTGCAGACACATAGTTTTAGATTTTAGTTTGTTTTAGTTTATTTAAATTTCAATGGAGGTTATTTAGTCGCAGGTACTTTCGAGCTTAGACTCATCAACTAAATGTTAACGTGTAGTGACTTGTGGAAATAGAGATTTTGCTTTAGTAATAAACAGATTGTTTGCTTTATTTGAAATTTGCTCAAATCAGATTTGGATTTTTATTTATTTTTGAGACCGCACCTTTGAAGGCTGCCTACGTTCCCCTTTTACAAGTAAGGCTAAGGGCTCAGGTCACCGTAGTTCATTTCTGATTGTAGAAAGGGAAGATAGAAGGGGGGAAGTAAACAATAATAGTAATATATATATATATATATATATATATATATATATATATAGGGTCGCGCTCTTGTGAGAACTATTTTATATGAGAACCGTGAGAACCAATCATAACCATTAGATTAGAAAAAAAAAATCAAGGGTCCAGATGTTAGATACATTGGATACACTTAGATACATTAGTTAATTTTTGAAAAACAATTGGATACATTAGTTTTTAACATAATGTATCCAAGTGCAACACTTAGATACAATACTTATTAACCTATTGTATCCAATTGTAATATCGAAATTTTATAATGTATCTAAGTGTATCAATTGTATCTAACATATGGACCCTTGATTTTTTTTTCTAATCTAATGGTTATGATTGGTTCTCACGGTTCTCATGATATTTAGGTTCTCATTTGAGTACCTACCTATATATATATATATATATATATATATTAGGGGGGATGGCCCTTGTAGAAGACCGCTGATGAAGAGTACCGCTGATGGAGAGTACCGCTTGGAGAGTAGGACCGTAGTGGTCAGTTGTAGTAGCGGCGGAGATTGTAAACCTTGACTGGGAGGAGGCCGTCGTTGTCCGTGTACACCCAATCTTCGTTCTGCTTGGTTAAACGACCCGTTTCAATGAGTAGTCGGATCTCTTCTTTCAACTCTTGACAGTTGTCCGTACTATGCCCTTCATTTTGGTGGTAGGAACACATTCTGTTTGGTTCGGAAATCTGTAGTGTCGGAGTAAGACCAAATTCTTGCATCGGCTGTAGTTTACCTATTTTCCTCAGTGCTTTGAACATGAGCCCAACGGTAGATCCGAGCTAGTGCAATGTTGAAAGATGATGGGGGATCCATTCTGTGACTCTAACCTCCCGCGCGTTGGTCGTAAGGACGGGGTATTCGCTAAGTGGCTCTTTAGTTGAGTTAGAGCCAACTCACATTTCTGATTCCAGACTTCTTCTGAGAAATTTGTAGACACCCCGCCTTGGACCTCTCATATCCCAATTGCATACATAGTATTTTTGTTTAACTTGTTTTTGTTAAATTCTGTTACTTCGGTTAAGTTCCTAACTGATTTCATTAGTTTTGGACTAAACTGCATAACAAAGTTAACTTTTAGGGTCATTCTGTCATTCTGTCATTTTTGCCCGCGGGCGCATCCGGCACTGCTAGTAGGCTGCGCGTGCCTCTCGCGAGCAAAGCAGGAAGCACGCGCTTCCCACTTTGGCAGTAACGGATTGCACCTTATTTTCCTCCTTTTTCTTGATCACAAAACATCTTTTTTCCTCCACATTCATCTCCCTAGTTTTGTAACCTCCAATCCCATTATTCTAGCCATTTCTTTAAAACAAAATATTTCTTTTATTTATTATTTTATTTTCTTGTTATTATTTTATTTTCCTATTGGTTGAAAGACTATATTTTCCTCTCTTTTCTACCTATAAAAATCTCTCATTTCTACCTTAGAAAAAGACTTCAACTTTCTCTACACTTTTACTATACACAAATTCTCCCAACAAGATTTTTAGCAACAAAACTCTACACAAATTTCTACACAACAATTTCTCTACAACAACTCCATCTCCAAGTTAAAGTTTGAAGTTCGTCTTTTTCTAAAGGTACTTTATTATTTCTTCTTCTATTTTACATGTCTTTTTAATGTATGCAATCCCCATCAAATGGGACATGACCAACTAATCACTTTATTACATTAAATTTGGTTAAGGTCATCTCCCTACATTCCAACTCTACTTTAATTTCCCCATTTCTTATTAATGTAATTGCTACATGTAATCTTTAGCATAAAATCAATAAAATAAGTTTCTTTTTATTTCTCTTTTGTAATTCCCTGTTTCTTTACATTATAATTATTAGCACTTTTCTCATATTAAAATAACAACATTTAGCATTAGAACACCAATAGTAGCAAGACCCGCGTAAGCGGGGCGGAGTGCGTGTTTAAGTACTTCCCACTAAGTGACCTAACCCCTGTAGATACCCTGATCTCGCACCCCTAAAAACCCACCTTGAGTCGGTCTAAACCCGAAAATTGACCTAAAACCCTCGATTTGGCTGTGCGGGACTGCCGTGAGCCTTATCAGTGCATCGAATGGATAAACAGACTTCAAATTCATGATCAGAGCGAAAAAACGAGCAAACAGACAAAAATTTCGTTTTTCGTGGTGCGGGACCGGAAACGGGGCCCGCAATCCCCCGAACTGCTCGCTGTTATCCATTCTGTGCATTAAAAATATATTATTACCTTTCCTTGCTCATAAAAATATTTCAGATATACCGGCTTGACCAGAAAAATATTCCGAGCAACTTTCATGTTGGACTCGCGGACAACCGGGACACCGGAGGCGCGCACAACGGAGCAGTTACGGAGCGAAAAGCTGGAGCCGGAAATATGGTTATCCAAATTGGAAAAAATCTCAAAATATCTTATCAATTGGTCAAGAAGAGGAAAAAATATATTATTGTCGTTCCTTGCTCATAAAAATATTTCAGATATACCGGCCTGACCAGAAAAATATTCCGAGCAACTTTCATGTTGGACTCGCGGACAACCGGGACACCGGAGACGCGAACAACGGAGCAGTTGCGGAGCGGAAAGCCGGAACAGAGATAAGGAAGATGACTTTAAGCCTTAGTCAAGAAGGATAGATGATGAATCGACCAATTTACAACCTCCCCCCTCCAAGTTACAACCAATTTACCACCTCCCTCCTATATACACCACTCTCATCCATTTAAAAAAAAAAAAAGAGACACAAAACAAAAGAAAAAAAAAACCCTACCATCCTCCACTCTCATTCTCTCTCAACAAGAACACCACCACCACACCATCACTCATACACCACCCCTACACCACCCATAAATCACCAAACAAACCACAAAAAATACATCAAAGCCAAAACTTTGATCAAACACAAAGCAAAAAGAAAGAAAAAGTCTTCCCTTGGTTGACAAAGGGAGCACCCATAATCTCAAAAGCTAGGTAAAACTCTATGTAAACCTTGGCTCTTTAGATATGTAAGCAATATTGGGAGTGGTTTGGAACCTAGTCAAATAATGACTAGGTTTCCTTCATCTTCCATGTTTTTTTAGCTTTGTAAAGCTTTGTTTATGTATATAAATGATGATCATGTGATGATAATACTCAGTTTATTATGTTTATATATGTTCATAATAGTCATAATATTCATATGCTTTAATTTGTGTATGAAAATCTTCATGTTTCTCTCAAAGGGCGTAAATCTGCCCTCTTTGGCTTTCCTTCATGATCATGCATGTGAAAATCATTATTTGTTGAGAAATAGCTCTTGGATAATGTTGTTAACATGTTAAATATCAAAGTCCTTGAGTTTCATGCCTTGGTTTAAAGATATAGTAGTGTTTTGAGGTCTATAATCATGCCTCATATAATCAGTTTTTACTTTCTGGATAGAGTCTTGATTTTGATGAGCTTGTAAATCCATCTTAGAGTGGTTTTATGGTTTATGTCAAAGAACAAAAGTTGTTCATAACATGTTGAAATATAGGATCCTAAAGTTTCATGTTCAGATTACATGACTAGATCATATTTTCATGCATAAATTTGGGTCTCAATGATTCTGAGTTGTTTATTCACTGTGGTACCTTTCTGTGTTCTTGGGCTTCAAACTTGATGAAAAATAATTTCCTGGACAAAGATCAAAACATGGATTTTTTTCTAAATGAACTCAGGACGATTATCATATTTTTATACATTTTTTGGATCAATGGAAGTGCTCCTTGTTGGAACAATTTTACTCCCTGAATGCCACACTCACTTTAGAATAGGATTGAGGAAGAGATGAAGCGGAAGCGTTAAGAACAAATACCTGTTGAATCCATTATGAAGTAGGGAGAAATGAAGATGAAGAACAAGTAGGAGAATGATCTTCTAAATGATGAATGTCTTTCCTCTTTTACTTCTTTAACACTTAATGAAGATTTATGGAGAGAGTACTAATGAAAAATGGAGTCGTCTTAAGGGTTGATGGAATGCCCTTTATATAGTAGACTTGGTGACATTTCATTTAGGGACCACACCCTTTCAAGATTTATGATAATAAATTACCCTTTTGCCCATCACAATTAGGTAATATATATCCAGGAATTCTACACATTTTATTATCAACTATACTTTATAATTTAATATTATAATCATAACTTTATGAATGGAAGTCTAAATGACTTGTGTTGCAAGCCATGTCCTTACAATCTCCCACTTGGGTTGCAAAACAAAGTCCTTCCTTTAATTTATGATCATAACATAAATGACAACCCTTATGTGCGCACTTTATTGTCATTTATAACAATCTCGTCCATTAGCCATACAAGTATAGGACTAAAGGGGCAGTCGTTGTAATTGATTCGCAACTAAACCCACAATAATCACGTATACAAATCCAACTAAATGACATAGATCAAAAGTATAGATGTGTAGCATGGAATCATAATGAATATATACATATTCTTCCAACTAGTCCAACTTAACCAAATGAGATCAAAACTTTAAATAATAGAACAACTAATGAAAGAACAACACAAACTCCCACTATACTAAATGTTATCAAAAGTTGTTACACCCATATGAGCAACATGCTCGTGAAACACTGAAGATGATAACCTTTTCATAAATGGATCCTTTAAATAGAGTTTGTTTCTATAAGTTGTATCCCTTTCGTTCATTTTGTACTCTTTTCTTTATAACAAGATAATTAATGTCTAAATCCATAAACTCTTGTTAGAGTACAGAACTGCTACCTGATAGTCATTTCTTAATTGGTCTTTCGACACTTGTTTTGACAAATTACAGTCCATTAAAACATATACAGCCATATATTTAACTAATGTCGGAATACCTAATGATCTCAAGATGATCCGACTTTAAAACATAGGCATGTAGTTCTTTAGTGTTTTGTAAATACTTCTATCATTCTTTTGGCTGCTACTTAATGTTCTTTCCGGATTGCTTGGTATTGACAAAGCATCCCAACGTTAAATGTAAGATTTACGTATACATTAAGCTTCCTACTGCTGATGCAAAGAGGGAATTTTCCATATACTTGGATTTAAAATTTACCTTTAGGACACTGTTTGAGACTAAGAATGTCTCCTTTAAAATTAGGGGTGTCATGTGGTTTACATTTTTGCATGCTAAACCTTTTGTAATACATTTCCATATGGCCTTTTGTGATAATCCTAAAACATTTCGTGAGCGATCACGGTGAATTTGGATTCTTAATACAAAGATGCCTTACCAAGATTTTTCATTTCAAATAAGAAATTCTTAGTTTCCTTAATAAGGTTCATATCATTACTAGCAAGCAAAATATCATCCACATATAAGACCAAAATTATAAATTTACTCCACTGAACTTATGGTATACTTAATATTTACCAAGATTAATTTCAAAACAAATGAAAGAATAACTTGGTTAAATTCTAAATACCATTAATGAGAAGTTTTACTTAAGTTCATAAATGAATTTCTCCATATAGATAGTTTCCTTAATGTCTCCATTAAGAAAGTTTTCTCTAATATCCATTTAATGAAGCTTAGATCAAAGGTGCTACTAGTGCCATAATGATCCTAAGGAGCTTTAGAAGATACCGGAAAAGTGTGTTTCTTTCTTATAATCAATACCTTTCTTATGAGTTAAAATCTTTAGCACTGGATGGCTTTTATATCTTCAACATTACTTTGTGAATCCTTTTAGGTCTTAGAGACCCATTTATAGGTTTCACATCCTTATGTAATGAAATAAGATCCCAAACGTTGTCATCTTTCAAAAGATTGTAACTCTTTATTATTGCATTAATCTTCTTATGAGATTAGGACTATTGATGGTTTTATGGAGATAAATAGATTATCTCCCACTATACCTAAGTGTCCCTTATTCTCGACAAGATACACTTAATGAATATCCGGAATTGCATTCCTTCTTACTCTATTTGATCTCTATAGGGCACCGGTTCTACTAATTTTGAGGTTGTTGAATTCCTTATAGGGAATCATATTTATTTTGAATTATATGTTCTCTTGAATGTTAAGTTTCAAAATTGATATCCAATTGGAACTATGGGAAGTGGTATATAAATGGATTCCATACAAATTAATTCCTCTTCCTTTTTCAAATTCAAATATTACTCCCAATTCTCCCACTAAATTCAACATCCTTAAAAGAACCTAGCATTTCTCGTTTTTCAAACGTTCTAACTTTCGGG